>LBNU01020288.1:0-54323 GCA_014162995.1 Artemisia annua | reverse complement strand
AAAAAAATATTATTTTCTTATTAGATAACATTTTATATTTATCCGCAACACAAGTAGAAGATAAATACAAAAAATATAGATAAGATGCAATTAACAATAGGATTAAAATTTTTAAATAATTATTTCAAAAAAATTTTAAAAAAAAACCCACGCGTGCGCGGGCATTATAACTAGTAATAACTAATAACGATTTCCTTTTCATTTCTTATAAAATGGTTAAAAACATGCAATATTCATATATTTTGTCCGACTCTCATTTTAAACATTTTACTTCTTTCACCTAAACATTTTACTTCTCATTTTAAAAATTTTAAGCATTTTAAGTATACTATTTTAATGATTTCATCTGTTGCAACGAATGAATTTTCATGTATTAATACAACACAGAAAGATCTTACAATTAGGTTATTGTTACGGTTTAATATATTGTACGATCTGATAATTTGATCGCCAAACCAATTGTAATAGTTTGCAAAACTTGGCAATCCTTCACTTGTCACTTTTTATAATTGCGTGTGCTTTTCTTTTTTGATACTGTATACCTTAAATTTTTGAATATCGACATTTGTGTGTATTTTCTCATATAAAATGACTATTTTACCTATATATTATGTAACAACTCTATTGACATCTAAAGGTAAAATGGTCATTTTACATGAACAAAATACACAAAAAAAATCGAATTAAAAAATTTAGGGTATATAATAAAAAGAAAAAGAAAAAAAAAAAAAAGTTGCACACAATTAGGAAAAAATAACAAGTTATATACATTATCCCTGATTAGAAAGCAAAAAAGACTAAAGTGTGTTACTATTTATGAACCTAGCTCATGCGTGAATGTACGTTTTGATAGAAAACAACAATTCATATATTTCACGTATATGATAAAGACACAAACTAATAATAAAACAACTGGCCATAAGTATTACCAAACACATAAACTATACACAATAAATTGGTAGGTTGATAGGCCTAAGCATAATGGAATGATTAGGATTTGGTTAAGCCTCCTTGATGGAATTATATGAACATGTGCAACACATATTCTCCACTACATAAAGGAGAAAGGCATGTGAATGGTTGTGAGCCCACAAGTTCATGTAGTCAAATCTTTGTCCTCAAGTTTAGTCAAATATTTGGATTAAAGAATTAAGAGATATGATCTAGTTTTGTTTGATTAAGTGTATGTGAAAGCTTCTGTGTTACGAATGTCACACATATTTGAATTAGACGTAGTTATTGTCCATGAGAATACAAAATTGTTAATGATATCTTAAGGTAATCGAATATGGAAGTTTTCACTTCAAGAAATCATAACAGTTTGATAACTAGCGTTGAACTAAGTTTTGTTGCTATAATTCAGCATTTTTTTAAGATAAACATACATTTTTTTTCTGAAAAAGAAATAAACATAATCTTTTATATAATAAAACAAAACCCCAAGTGAGGACTTTTCCATTTCAAAAAAACTAAACCATACCTTATTTAGTAATAATATTATTTAGAAAAAAAGATTATTTTCTTATTAGATAATATTTTATATTTATCCATAACACAAGTAGAAGATAAATACAAAAAATATAGATAAGATGCAATTAACAATAGGATTAAAATTTTTAAATAATTATCTTTAATAATAAAAAACTATAATTAAACATCATAAATCAAACAAAACAAAGATTAAATTATTTGTTTTTTAATAAATAAAAATATATGATTCAAAAAATTTTAAAAAAAACCCGCGCGTGCGCGGGCATTATAACTAGTTGGAACTAAAAAAATTGCATCCCTGCCTTTTTTTTTTTTTTTTTTTTTAAACGTGAGCTACTTGAGATAGGCTCGATAAAAACAAAAAACAAGTCGAGTTTTAAAGAACCCGAGCCTAAGTTCAAGCATAGTTTGGCACTCATTTAATAATCGAGCTTTTGCCAAAACTTTATACCCAAAGCTTGATCTGACTTTTGAGACTAAACGGGCCTTAGAAATATGACGTACGTATACTTCGTACAAGTATAACTATGTATAAATGAGTCGAGTCTAGTGTGTTTAACAAGCTCTGGCAAACTCGAACTCGGCTCGGCTCCCCTAATCCTAACTATGTTTTAGGCATGGCTTGGTTGGTGTATGACAATTTTTGACCTTAAAATACTCAAAAAAGTTTGTTTATGGAATTTTGAATTGTGCAGTGATGCAAGAAATCTTGCTCACATAACTAAGCATGTCAAGTACACAACGATATTATCACATAGTGTCTGGTTCAATGTTGTACTGCCTTTGTGTCCTAGCTTCTCGTTAGGTTATTAAGGCCAGGTGTAGTAAGGTTTATGCAACCGAGTCCCCAGCCTATGTGGCAGACCTCCGACGCGTCCCACCGTGCTACACATCCCACCTCCGACGCGTCCTACCCTGCTACATATCCCACCTCCGACGCGTCTCACCCTGGGAGAACTGGATGAATCGATCACTTTTCCGACCGACCTGAAAGGAAGAAGGGACGAGATTTTGTGTGCGGATGTTTTTAATTATTATTTTTTTAGATATGTTTTTTTGTGGTGTTCTAGGTCTTCTTGTTACACCAAGTTAATCATAAAATAGTCCAAAAGAGAGAAAACTGAGGTGACAGTGGAGATAGTCTCCTAGTGGTCATACTGCACTTAAGGTGCGTTTGGTTTGCAGATGGGTTTAGAATCGAATTTGGATTTGGGTTGGTTTGATAGAAATTGAGGAGAGATCAAATCAATAAATAGTTAAAAGTTTTTATAATTTAAAAGTTAATAATGAATTTAAAATTATTATTTGAAAAAAAAAATAGGAGAGAGATAAATGTCATTTGTGGCTGAAAATGTAAGATAGCTCAAATTGTCAGTGATTCATTCGAATCCTACCCTTATGCAGTGGAATGGATCTATGAATCAAATGCATTACTTTATCCCCGATTATAGTACCAAACTAAGGTTTCAAACTATCACTCCATTCCTTAGTCTAAGTGTAATGTCGTTGAAATTTGTGATTAGAATATGGTATTCTGTAGTTAAGGGGCAGTTTGGTTGGAGGTTTTTGGTAAGGTGATTAGGTTTTGGACTCATATTAGATGTTTGGTACCATCTGCTTGGCATTAATTATAGTATTGAGTTCCAAATAGTAGAAAAGAGAGAAATATTTACCCAATATGTGGGAATTCATGGGTTTTGATTTTTAATGGGTCTGACATATACATTTCTCTTTATCTTTTTCTTAACTTTATAAATAAATACTACTGTAATTTTTAACACATAAATCTATATATTAAAATACAAATCTTTATTTTAATATACCGCTAACAATTAAAAATAATATTTTTAATTAAATATAATTTTCTCTCTTACCTACTCAAATCCAAATCTTAATCCTAATCTACAACTTTACATTCAAATCCAAAATTCTAATCTAAACCCATCTACAAACCAAAACGGCACCCAAGTTTTTTCCTGTTTCTGTTAAAACTTTTTCTNACTCGAACTCGGCTCGGCTCCCCTAATCCTTACTATGTTTTAGGCATGGCTTGGTTGGTGTATGACAATTTTTGACCTTAAAATACTCAAAAAAGTTTGTTTATGGAATTTTGAATTGTGCAGTGATGCAAGAAATCTTACTCACATAAGTAAGCATGTCAAGTACACAACGATATTATCACATAGTGTCTGGTTCAATGTTCTACTGCCTTTGTGTCCTAGCTTCTCGTTAGGTTATTAAGGCTGGGTGTAGTAAGGTTTATGCAACCGAGTCCCCAGCCTATGTGGCAGACCTCCGACTCGTCCCACCGTGCTACACAGCCCACCTCCGACGCGTCCTACCCTGCTACACATCCCACCTCCGACGCGTCCCACCCTAGGAGAAATGGATGAATCGGTCGCTTTTCCGACCGACCTGAAAGGAAGAAGGGACGAGATTTTGTGTGTGCGGATGTTTTTAATTATTATTTTTTTAGATATGTATTTTGTGGTGTTCTCGGTCTTCTTGTTACACCAAGTTAATCATAAAATTGTCCAAAAGAGAGAAAATTGAGGTGACAGTGAAGATAGTCTCCTAGTGGTCATACTACACTTAGGGTGCGTTTGGTTTGCAGATGGGTTTAAAATCGAATTTGGATTTGGGTTGGTTTGATAGAAATTGAGGAGAGATAAAATCAATAAATAATTAAAAGTTTATATAATTTAAAAGTTAATAATGAATTTAAAATTATTATTTGATAAAAAAATATGAGAGAGATAAATGTCATTTGTGGCTGAAAATGTAAGATAGCTCAAATTGTCAGTGATTCATTCGAATCCTACCCTTATGCAATGGAATGGATCTATGAATCAAATGCATTACTTTATCCCCCGATTATAGTACCAAACTAAGGATTCAAACTATCACTTCATTCCATAAAGGCAAAAGGTGGCAACCAAACTGCCCCTTAGTCTAAGTGTAATGTCGTTGAAATTTGTAATTAGAATATGGTATTCTGTAGTTAAGGGGCAGTTTGGTTGGAGGTTTTTGGTAAGGGGATTAGGTTTTGGACTCATATTAGATGTTTGGTACCCTCCGCTTGGCATTAATTATAGTATTGAGTTCCAAATATTAGAAGAGAGAGAAATACTTACCCAGTAGGTGGGAATTCATGGGTTTTGATTTTTAATGGGTCTCATATATACATTTCTCTTTATCTCTTTCTTAACTTTATAAATAAATGCTACTGTAATTTTTAACACATAAATCTATATATTAAAATACAAATCTTTATTTTAATCTACCACTAACAATTAAAAATAATACTTTTAATTAAATATAATTTTTTTCTCTTACCTATTCAAATTAAAATTCTAATCCTAATCTACAACTTTACATTCAAATCCAAATTCTAATCTAAACCAATCTACGAACCAAACGGCACCTAAGTTTTTTCCTGTTTCTGTTAAAACTTTTTCTATTCAGTTAGCAAGTTGATATGGTTTAGTTTGCCCTCAAAGCCATAAGTGTATGTGTACACACAGTTGGTACTTTGTATATCAATATTCACCATGTACTGTCGTTATAGTTTTTATGTATTTTCTCAATATAATACTTTCTCCCTTTTTAATAAATAAAAGTAAAATGTTTAAAAAAAATGTTATGCAAGTTGAAATTGTGATAGGAAGTATGCTATGTGAAGACATAGAGAGGTTTGTGGTCTCCCTAAAATAGTGTCACCTAGTGTATTTTTTAAAGATTTTCATGTAGTAAGCGTCAAGTTATAATAAAGCGTCAAGCTCCGTCAATGATAAGAAGCCACTAAAACGTAAACAATATCCCCTACTAAATAAACGACACAAAGTTAATTAGCAGTTATGTCACAAAGATTATATAGCTCACATAGATATAAACAAGATAAAGAGAGTATTAGGCGAGTTTTGTTTAATGTAAAATCAGGATGATTTGATTTGATATGATTTTGTTAAATATAAAATCATCATTCTTCCTTTATAACAAACAAGACACTCATTATGTTATTTTACAATTAAACACGCGTATAAGATTTCCATTTTAGGTGTCGATAATTCGATATTAATAAAGTTGAGAGATGCCCCAAGATTCATATCACCTTTCGAGTTGTAACATATTAACATCGCATCATATTCCACTAATACAGCATATATCTGTCTACAGATTTGTATGGTGGAATTAAACGTATATATGTTATAAAACTTGGCAATACAGATGAAACTAGAATATTACTAGTAATTTTAGCTTGCAACATACACTAAAACACACAGATGTTAGCTCGACATCAACTTTTGCGCGCGAATTTAATTGTCGGCTTTATTATGAACATGTTATAGAAAGATTGCTGTACTTCTAGTTTGTTTATGTTGTTACTTTTAACTTGGGTGCATGGATGCGCAAACAAGCATCAGGATGCTAACAGATGTTAGTAGCACAATTTTTGCATAAAGATAACAGAAGACGAGAAGTGTTGAAAGATGCTAAATTATCATTTACCATATTTTCAATCACACAAGGAAAAAAAATCAACAACCCAAACAATAAAATCGTAACATACTCGAGAGGCTAAGCAGGCACTTTCGATAACCTAGCAAACTGTAACGTTTCCTACTAAAAACAATAAAAGCATATGAGCACACAATATATATGCTTAAATGGTAAATTTACACACCCTTCACATCAAAAATTAAGGATACAACCACCTATTTTTGCCTCCTTCGTATAACAATAACCTTAGTGTGGCAAGAATATCACTTCAAACGGCAACCGCAGCTGATGGCTCAATAGTCTCAACACATGCCAAAACCCTAATGGTTATTCATTCATTGATATTGTTTCCTAAAAAGAATCCATTGAACCACTTTTGAGCCTCTCCATCCGTGCCTGTAGCCCAGAGAGTGCTTTCTCATCCATGGGTAGGACACCACTATGAACGGGAATTGCTGAACTTACCTCATCTGTCTGATGGGTAGATTGATGGTCTTCGTTACTACCATTCATGTACACCATTGGTCGATTTACAGGCTCGGGGTTCCCAGCAGATCCTAACTGGATGCTCTTCATCCTTTCTCTTATTGCATCTATCCCGCTATTACTAACTGCAAATCATAAAAAATAAAAATTAGCATGTAATGACTAATGAATATGTCCACTTAAATAATCTAATAAATCATGCTGTTCCAAAATAAATAAAACACTAATTTAATAAATCACGTTTATGGCTAGCCATAATATTAAGTATTTGTAAACTTCATGATATATTCACCAAAGCCCTCTATGGAAAATCTATCGTTCTTATTAAATGGTGTGCCATACAAGTTTATACAATTATTAGAAGAAATCCTAAAAATTTATCCAACAATCAGATTTTAAACTTTTCACGGCCAAAGTATGAAGAAAGCTAAAATGTGTAATATTAAATACTGATTACAGAATTAAAGATTGAGCAGAAACAAACCTCCAGATTGGAACCTGTCGTTCCCTTGGTCATCTACATGCTGCTGCCTAAAATCTGATTGAACAGGAACTGAACCTCCTCTTGAAGGCATAACATTAACCGACCTATCATTCCTATGATCTTCTTCCTCTTCTTGATGGTAACCATAATTTGAACGAACAGGGATTGGGCCTCTTGAGGCCATAACATTAACGGACCTGTCATCTTCAGCATATGAAGATGGGGGTAGACTGAAATTCGTGGGGTCGGATTTAGTATTAACAGATTTCCCATCATTTAAAGAATTTGTATGTACAGGCGAAAGAGGCGCGTATTTTGGAGACGGCAGGTTTAAGGCAGATGGTGGAGGTGTTGGCATAGGCACGCTAGATGGCGTTCTTCCAGCTGCAGCGTTCTTTTCCATCTGACGTCAAAGACGCTAAACAAAATTAGATTCTGTAAAATTCTGTGGATAGTTTAAGAGAAGATGTTATACAGACCTGAGCTAAGCCATCTCTAATGTACGTTCGAAAAGCTTCACTTGCGTTTTGTAGTTGAGAAAATATGTCAACCTGATACAAAAATTTATGGTTTAAGTTATCACTGTGATTAACTATGCTTACTGAAATAAAAAGAAGCAAAAAGATGAGCAATGCTACCTTTGGGTACAACTGAGTTATTCGGTATAGTTCATATAGACCAATACTGCATGTTTGTTTGTCCCCAATTTTCTTAAATATTGCAGCCAGTTCTTGCTGTGAACACAATACAAATGTAATTTAGAAGCAAGAAAGTGTGTGCTAGTGCTATAAATATTCACTGTCTTTTCAATCATAATTGACACGCTTAACTAACTATAAATTTAAAAATTAAAAAAAAAATAAAAATAAAAATAAAAAATAAATAAATAAATAAATAAATAAATCTGAGCAACCCAACCAAGTCGAACAAAGAGAAAGAAAGAACTGACCTTCAATTGGGCATCTGCAGAATGTGCAGCAGGCATTGGATTATTGGCCATTGAATCACCCCAATGTGTTTGGCCGGTTGGCCCAGTTGGTGTCAACATTCTTGCAGCAGCCAACGTCTAACAATTTTATAAGAAATACAATTAATACAAGTGTACAACATATATTGCATGAGTTAATCACGTAAACTACTAACGAATGTAATACCTGAAGATTGAGATCGATGTAGGCAAGTATTATAGGTTGGGGTTCCATATCTATTGGAACCATAGAAAGATGACCTTTAATTGCAGTGCCACGAAGCTTAACAAGCTCATGTAGAACAGTTTTAACCATACGCAAAGGCTTGTCATCTGCTCCCGCTCTATAAGTTGCTCATAGTAGTTGCAGAAACACATTAAAAAAAATGTAAGAATTCAAACTTACAAATAGCAAATTAAGATATCAAAAAGTAATAAAGTATTATACAAACCTCCTCCTGATTTCCTCCATCCCAAGTTCTTGTAGATATACATGAATGCTTTGGAGAATGCGATCAAGGTCAACCTCGTATATGGTACTTTGAAGAACCTTTGTAAGTTTGATCAAGCATTTCACAACCAAATCTGAAAACTTCATATTTCTTGTGGCAAAAGATTCGTTTGATGGTGGAGACGGCCATCTAGAAGGGTCAAGTGGTTTTAAAAGACTGATGAGTACCACAAATGACGATGTACGCTCGGCGTTATCCTGTGTTGGAAGAAAAAGTCAATACAATGAACTGAAACCAATAAAATGTAGATGAGTTCAGGGGCTAAGCTCACCAATATCTTAAGCATTAAAACATTTAGTGCTTTAAGAAGTTGACTGCCGTCATCCATCCTTGGAACCCTTTCATCTAAAAGCCAAAGCAAAAGCTCTGTAATTAAATTGTCAAGCGTTCTTTGATTGACAGCATGAGCAAACCGTTTATTCTGAAATGCCTGCAATTAAAAAAATATATATATATATACAATCTTTTAGAATGAGAAACTCTACTTGAAGCACTACAACCTTAAAGCATGCTAATAAAAAAAAACAGCATCCAAAGAATACGGTGAATCACCTGCATAAGTGTGTTGAGGACATATTTACAAGACCTTGAAGATGCACCCATCAGGCTAATGTCAAACGTCTTTGCAACCTGGAAATACATATAAGTAAATAAAAATTATGAAGAATAAAATTCAAGTGAATGAAATGAGACAACTGAAGTACCTTAGCAGCTAAACAAGACACAAGCCTGTCAGCATCTGTTATTAGATCGTCTACTAAATGGACCTCAGGGTCTTTACTTATGGCTTCAAATTCCTGACACACCACTTTCATACCTTCGACAGACTGCAATTAAACAGTTTGTGCATTCAGTAATCACTTTTAACAAACAGAAATAAACTTTAGTAGCAACAAGTTAACCGGAGAAACTAAAATATGGAAGGAAAAAATAGCAATTACAAGGAACCACAGATACTGAAAGATTGAACAATGAGAAATAATAAACAGCAAAGGGTATTAATCCGCACCTGTTCAGGAGAGCCATATGTAATGATCTCTAGAGCCTCATTCCAGTTTGTGGGGCCAATTACACCTGCAGATGGCCGTGCCATTGGATGTCTTTCCCTTTGAGGTTCTGTGGGAGCAAAAGCTAACCTAAAACCACAAATTAAGCAGCTGTTTGTCAGTAAGCTAATAAGGGATAAAAGTACAAAGATAACAGAAAAAAAACAGAAGGTTCATATTACCTGCCACCCACTGGTCCAGATATGGACCGTGAAACTTCCCCACTTTGCTCAGCAATGTCAGAACTATGAAGAAGTAAGAATAATTATATATTAGTAAATCAAAAACAATATATAAAGAGAACTATAATGGTATAGTAAATTTGTCATTAACTGAAGTCTCTCAAACACACTAGCATAGCTATATTAGTAAAACTTAACACATAACAATAACCAACAAAATCATGTTGAATACGAAAATCAGGGCCCGATAAAAATAATGTAATGGCAAAGAAAATGGTTACCCATTTTCCCTCACAGAACGTCTTAAAGCAGCTCTTGCTTCACCTGGCTTTCCTTCCCTTCTTTTTTCCATTTCTCGGAACTAAAAAAACAAAATAGGTTTAGAGAACCAAAAAGCAATGAGAATTCAACATTGTTTCTGACACATAAGAAACACGGTCATTACTGCATTACATGTATTATTATGAATGATTATTTATTTTTTGCCAACATAGTTCAGAGGGAAGTAGATCTAGTAACTTACTTTCCACTTAAATTTTTCATCTAGCATGCTTCTTTGTGCTTCTGTCAATTTTCCAACATTTTTCCAGATATCATCACCTACATCAAAGTTTAACGGACAACCATTACTTATATTATAGCATGCCGCATGAGTATAATGTTTCATTTGTTAACATTCAGAAAGATGTAACCTTGAACTCACCTAATATCTTATAACCAGTAGCTAGACAATTTAACGCTGCTTTTCTAAGATCACCATCTCGTTCTGATGTTAGACTTGCAACCATTGCCAGAGATCTTAGTTGTCCATTTATCTGCATAAAGGTGAAGATAGACATTAGCAACCTTCAGCTGCAAAAACCTGACATTGACAGGTAGGTAGGCCAAATACCTCAGCACTGTGATTATCAAGCAAAAACCCAACAAGATCAGCACACTCGATTCTGGTCCTGTTATTTCTAGAACGGAGTCCTTCCAAAATATAGGGGAGAGTTTTTGCAGCAGAATAAGTATGTATGATTTGCTTCATTAATTCCCGCAGTTTCTCTCGCAGTTTCTCCATGTTGTGACCAGTCTGCACGAAGAGATATTAAAATCATCGTTTAACTTTTGTTTAGTACTAGAAGTAGCAATTTCAAAACACATGATTAGGTCGTATTCAAGTTGTGTATTATCTCATACGGATCAAATAAAAAAGTAGCTAATATTGCCATTTATATCATTTTAAAAAGATATTTACTAGGCACGAGGACCCTACAATGAACTATGAAAAAAAACATAAACATCTATCAGAAGAAAAAAATTTAACAAATCTAGGGTAGGAGTAACCTTCTCAACCAAACAAGGAAGAAAGATAGAAGCTTCAGATTCGTTCATGATGTAGTTCTCATTCCTTAATGTGTCAAAAAGCTCCGGTAAGAATTCCAGCACCTATAATCATGTTTCACAAAGATAATAAGCTTATTTCATAAGCGCCAAAAATATATGATGTGTAACTGCTAAAACAAGAGAATGATAACCAAAAAAAATCACCTTTAATAGGCAAGATGTGTTAGATTCACAGAATCGCAATACAAACCACTTCAACAGTATATCTAAAACTTCGATGATTTCCTTTACAGTTGTTGGAAGTGCCCTCTGAAGCATCTCGATTCCATCAACTTGCTTTTTAAAATCTGTACTCAAAAGCCGCCTGTGCAAATCCTCCCTAAAGTATCTCATCAGATCGTTCTGTTTCAAAGAAAAAACCTTAATATTAAGTTCAAATAACAAGGGCATGCTATCATTAAAGTAGCACAAGATAAATGACAACCTCGAGATCCTGAACCTGCTCCAAACGCAACTCTTCAAATTTAAACCTACGAACCACAATTCGCTCTCTTTCATCCTGCAAGCAGATAGCATAATATATTCACTTACGATAAGCTGAAATCTTTTTAAATTTTATCTAAGAAAATGTAAATGTAACTTTGAGGATACCTTGTTAGAGTCCTTGACATTTAGTAAAGCTTGTGACTGAATATTAATATCTTGAACAGACATTATAGACTCTGCTTTTGACCCCTTTACTGAAACCCCTCTCTAAACATACAAAAATGAAACAAACTGAATATTTATTTCACAAATAGGAATTAACAAAGTATAGCAGCCATATCATACCGAAGATACAGCTCTGCTTCCAGGCTTTGATCCGTATCCATTAGGCTTTCCAATCTTTGAGGTTGTTTTCATTGTTGGCCCAGTTCCGGTAGTTCTTGTGTTGTCATGTACTTCTGGAAATGCACCATGTGACTTTAATCGTTCAAGAACAATTGCCAACGCGGGTCCTTGAATATCTCTTACATTTTTCATGACCTACAGCGAATGGAAACATAAGTTTATACTAGTTAAAAAAGAAATTAAATATACATATATATAGATGGTTTTACACACCATTTGTGGTCCACAGACTCTAACAATATCTCCGAAGCACACCTCAGCTGCTTTACGAACATCGGCAGACTTATCCTGATAACAAACAGATCACTTAACATTGCAACTGAAGAGTATATATTGACAACTGTATGACGCATACGGTATTTATAACTACTAATTACCGTCATAGCAACAGCGACTGGTCTCAACAGTTGAATGGCATCAGGAAACTCTGCTAATCCTGTAAGTTGTTTGGACAACCAGTCAAAAAGGTCCTTGCGTCCTTCCGCACCAAGTTTAGCATCAGTCATAGAAGCAGTGATGTATGGTACCTAAAAAAAGACCAAGAGACATAGGTAATTACATTTGATTTACTTATCTCTGTCAAAAAATATTAAAATGAATACCAATATATCCCGTCAATAAACATAAAAAAAAAAATTACCAGAACTTAACAATAAGAAAGATAAAGAAGAAACTGACCATCTTATCAAGATGAGTAGCAGCAACCCAAGAATCCAAAGTCGCCAGCGTACATTCTCTCATGTGCTTTTTGTTGTCACCAATGCATTTCACAATATCTGACAAAATTCCCTGAAATAACAAAACATTTAATCTGTACCTACTGGATGACAAAGCATATTAAATAAAAATGTAGATAGGAATATCCAATGGACCTTGCTAGACTTCTCTATTGCAGGTCCCATAGCAGATGCAAGACCACTTATAGAGGTCAGAGTAGCCATGATTAAATTTTTGTTGCTGTCATATAACCGAGCTCTAAGAGCCCCAAACAATTCCACTGAAAATGACATAAAATGAGTGTAAGATAAGACTGGTTTTCTCTGGTGCATATATCCTGCTACAACTAATCAATGCAAACTATTACCAGTTCCAGTAGGCTGAATACGCTTGTTAGCTTCTTCAACAATTTTATTAACTGCCTCAATAGATTCCAAACGCATCTGTGCATAATCAACAATGTCAAGATGACTCAAGTATGACTTCTGGTGAAATGTTCATGCATAGTTCTTATGAAAGAGTAAAAAAGACATGATCATCACCTTCCAATCAGAACTCTCCAATCCTTTCAAGAGCTCTGGTGTTATCTTTCCACTAATATCCTCACGAGGCAAACTATCCAACCCACCACCAGAGACAGATGATACCGAATCAGATGCCTTGACAGTCTTCTTTGGTGCAGCAGCTGCACCCTGCATGAGAATATACTTCAGTAAGCTTGAACATATAATAGAAAAACAATCATGATTTTAAAGGAAAATGATACTCATGCCTAAAATTTATGCCTAAAGATGTGCCTAATTACAAGATCAAAACATGTGTCAAAATCAAAAGTGGAGATCAGGAGTGAGAAATTATGCATGTGATGTGTCAAATGATGAATTGTTTAGGCATGAAATTAGGCTTATATTTTAGGCCTCTATATCAATGCTCTTATACAAATACATACCTCAAAAGGATTTTTTTCACACTCAGCCTCTACTGCACTAAGAAGGGCAGGCTTGACATCTGACAGGAATGCTTTGATATCAGGACCAACAAATTTGTGTGATGCACCGATAAGTTTAATGGTAGCATTTCTAGTAGCAGCAGCACTTGATTGTAAACCAGTATCTTTGCAGAAATCAATTACATCCTTCAGTTTCAGATGTGCAACACCAAAGTCGTCAACTGCAGATACCATCCACAACAGTCCCTCACTAAGAACCTTTGGGTTTTTGTGCTCTTTCATTATCTTGGACATCTAAAAAAAATAGAGAAAGAATATTTAATATCACTTCAGTGTCACACATAAAAAACATTTTCTCAGGCTCATTAAAGGATTATTAGTAAAACTTACTCTTTCAAATATAAAACCTGGGCCCACTGCTTCAGAGAAAGTGGTTAGGCATTTCATAGCTTGGGCACGGGTCTTAATATCAGCAACCCTTTCACAAATACCTGTCGCCGAGCAAAAATATAAACTCAGATGTATAACAAACTCATGAAACAATGCTCCGTCTTAATAACTCAGGTTTAAAGGAAGTGGCAGATTTATAGTAAGCTTTATTACCTGCTATGCATAGTACAACACATTTCTTAGGGAACTTTGTTGCAGTTGAAGCTATATGGCTTACAACTTCGATGACTTGTTGCTGGACCTGCACATTTTTCTCACTCCAGCCAGGAATGGTGCAGAGTAAGCGGATTAGAATCTCAACCGACTGGTCAAGTTCTTGGAGTGCAATAACTTGTTCTTTGAGAGAGGTAATTGCTGCAAGACAGAGCACCGTAAATATCATTAGATGTGACTTGGGGCAGAAACATATTGGTGAAAGTAGTCATCACTGTACACCTAAGTTAAATATTTATAACAAACTTATCAAATTTAGTAACGGAAAAGAAAGATTATTCCGTATGTGAACATGGTTCCAAATAGATATAAGTTTCATTCATATTTAACATATTAGGACTGAATATAAGATACCTTCAAGTCGCTCTTTCCAAGCAGCACTCTTCAACTGGGTAATAGTATCTTCTTGAATGAGAGATCCTAGTCTGCTTTCAATCTCTTCAAGGGTCATCTCAGCTGGCTGCAAGCCATTATATTTTATTAAGAAAGATACAATGTTTCGTCCAAAACTTTTAGATATCACAATTACTAGTTACTGAGTGTGTTTGTGAAAAATTAACTCACCTCAACATCTTCAGGTTCAACTTTTTTGTTTTGACTTGGCCCATCCGCTTTCTTGCCAACAGCAGGCTTCGCAGTACCAGCCGGCTTCTTGGCAGCAGGCTTGAAAACCAGTAAAGAAAATATAAATATCGAGATCAATACCAAAAGAAGAATAAAAAAGTTCAAAGATTCATATGTGGATGAAACATAGATTAAACTCACAACAGCTGCAGGTTTCTTCCCAGTAAGCATACTTGCTGCTGACCTTCTAACAGGACCTCCATTTGCAGCCTGGAAACATATGTCGTGTAATGTTATATTATAGTATTGATTCAGGATACTCTTGACCAACATATATTCTTATCGAGTATCAAACTATCAATATAGCATAAGCAACAAGTTTAAAAGTCACACTGAATCCCTATGTTGTCTTAATACCATACAAGCTGTAATCTCAGAAACCACTCTTGCTATTTACTATTTACTATTTACAGCAACAACAATACCCAATCCCGCCTGAGCGGGGTATGGGGGAGGTAGGATGTAGATATTCACATATCAATACTCTTGGTATTAACTATTTACATATAATAGTGTATTTTCAATATCTCCTTCAAACAGTCTACGACACTTAAACACATCAAATTAATAGGTCATATACCTAAACATCATTGTCTTAGTAAAAATAAAGATTAGAGAAACAAAAAAACAAACACACCTGTGCAGATGAAGCAGCTCCACCTAATGATGTGACTGGTGCAAAAGAAAAAAAATAAATGAGTAAATCTGACAAGCGGATGAGTGACTCTAGTTTGAGAGAAAAATATTTAAATATGCATCTTAAAACCTGAGCCTGTCACGGTTGGAGCCCCATTTCCAGAAACACCTATCATTTCTGAAAGTTTCTTTTGCCTGACATCATCGAGTTTCTCCAGTGACTTTTCCAAAGGCCTCATGCCAACCAACTAGAAAGAGAAAACAGAGAAATGATATAATGTGGCAGTTAAAATTAGATAAGAATATCAGCTGATAGCTATAAAAAAAGACATAAGGTATACCTTTGCTATTGCTGCCAAGACTGAAAATGCAGCATCTCTCACATCAGGTGTCCCGTCATTAAGACACTACAAAAACCAGAATTATAGTTTGTCTTATAAAATTAAACAAAATATTATACATCAAATAATAATATCATATCTGAACCCAATTCACCAACCTCCATACAAATCGGAACATAGTCCTTGTGCACTTTAAGAATGACAGCCTTGTTGCTCGTTTCGATGCAATGGGTCACCCAATTTAGCGTTAGTGAACGCACAAGTGGAACTTTATTTTTAACAGCTGCTTTAATATCTGTTGTAAAACCATTTCGGCTTGATATTAGCGCAATAAATAAAATTAGAAATAAAGCCATAAATGGTAGTTCATATTACAGCAGTCATTCGTAAAAGACAAAGGTATATTGCAATAACTGGATAAATATAAGAATATAAGATTGCTATAGCTTCTAAAAATATACATCTTAGAGGTAAACACACTACCTTCAACAATATCAGCAAGTGTCACACATCCAGCCTTGTGGATTGCTTGGAGAGTATTAGTAAGTGCTTCCGTCATAGTAGGTTTTTTCTCTTTCAATTTTTCCTATAACAAACATTACAAGTTATATAAATGCAAGCTAAAATATAAGAAACCCCAAGAATAACAAAACATTGACTAAATGATGTGAAAAGACGATAGCTAGCCACCTGTAAACCAATAAAAATATAAAAGGCGTGATAGAATGTACACACTTACAAGTAAAACGGGAAGAATAAAGCGTGAACTTGCAGAGAAATTAGTTCTTAATCCAAGTGCAAGATTCCCAATGGCTTGTACTGCTTCAACTCCAACAGCAATATTTACATCTGTAATAAGCTGCAAAGATAGCAATTGCAGAATGCAGATTATTAGAATCAGATCCATAAAAGCATACAAGATTCGGGAATGTTAGGTAAATTTAGCTAAATATTTCTAAGCACCTTCTTAAGTGTACGGCATATTTCTGAAAAATCTCCAGGAGCAATCCTCTTTGTTGAAGCAAGCTTAGTCAATTCAGCTACAGCTTCTTTTCGCTCAGACCACTTAGTAGCTTTCTGAAAAGTGAAAGTAACATATATTCTCATAAAACAAGACAAAGGCATGCTGACTTTTTTATAAACTAGAAAGAAAGAAAGAGCACTGACCACTCCATTCCAAAACCCTGATTTCTCCAAAGGTGTTAGGATATCAACAGGGTCAACAAGTTCATATTCATCTATTTCCTGAGGAGCTGCCACACATTTTTAAATCAGTAAAGATGCAACTATTAAATAGAGATTTTACAGCAATTCAATTAAGTTGATCACGTACTCTCAGCAGCAGCTTCTTCAGAAGGGCCAGAGCCTGCAGCCTCTGCCTCAACTTCCTGTTCTGGTTCCTTGTCTTGTTCAGATCTGACCAAAAAAAAAGAACAGGTATTTGTAACTATTAGTAATAACATTTCTGTAGTAAATAATTGTTTACTAAACAATCACCATCTAACAATGCAAAACTTAATTCAAATAAATCACAAACCTTATTTTGCGAGTAGGCTTAGCAGACCCCGTGACACTGGCAAGCTCAGCCTCCAACTCTTTTTTCTTAGGGGGGAAAAAAGCTAAAAGTTAGTTTTTTATTTAATAAAAAAATAATAATAATAAAATANTAAAAAAAATTAAAAACTAAAAAAATAAAAAATAAAAATAAAAAAGGTGAAAGCAAAACATAAATAACTCATCAACATACCATTGTATCCCTCATTTTCTCGAACAATATAGATTTAACAGGGTCTCTACCAATCCAACGACAAAGCTCAAGTGTCAGCCCCTTAGATGAAGCACGGACATTTTGATCTTGATGATCGAAGAGTTCTGGAAGCATCTTTAATAATCTCTTTGGTGGCACAATTTTTGAGCCAAATTCACTGGTTATTGAGACAAAAGACTTCAGAATTATAGAGGTCTGAGCATAAAGCAACATACAAACCATTCATAATATATATCTTTTAACAAAAAATGAATCTCAAACCTTAAGGCTTGAAACATGACATCTATGGCAGGAACAACAGCTTTAGCAACTTTGTGTTTAATTGCTTTCTCCATAGCATCCTATCAACAAACAATTCGATAAGGAATTAGGAAACATTTTGAAACAATTTTGACTACATATTTAAAGTGACACAAAGAAACTATGCACATTGCAGACGAGTTAAGCAAGTTAAATTACGTAATGACAGAACTTATATGATCCAAACGAACAAGATTCTGTGATCATATAACCAGGCACTATACATCCACGCTAGATTACAATTGTAAAGCTAAAGCATGTCAACCGAACATTTTATGTGAGATAATCTGTAGCTTATTTAAAATATTAGGCTAATTATTAGCAGTGAAAATGGATGGTACAACTGTACTAATTTCGAGCAAGATGAGCACCCTTAATTTAGTAATCCATATTACAAAATATACCTTGAATTCAATGAAAGAATTAGGAGGACAAATGAGAGTCTAAGGATCTTGACAACATGGGCTTAAGCTATCACATTCATTAGAAGATATAAATAGAGCACAGACATTTAAAAAAATGATTCAAGTTGGGGAAAGATCAAGAAAAAGAGAGCCACGTTAGCCAACTTGGTGGTTCTGTAAGTAGCTATGCCTGGATTGGACCTTGCTAAGCTTGAATGAAAAGATGTAGTTCGAGAAATACCTATTAGCAAGGTGATATCGGTATGAAGTAATTTCAATGGTAATACAGATACAAATAATGGACATTTGGAAACTTTCAAACAGTTTTTATGTGTGGTACCAAGAATCAAACTGAATTAACTATTGCTTTTGAATAGGTTATGATACGTTACTTGTAAACACTAAAACACTTGCTTTAGAATAGTACCATGTCGCCTAACCTTTAGTAATGGACAAAAACTTAGTAACAATAAACTGTGTCTTTACTAAAACACGGTGCAATATGGCATGCATAGATTGAGGTCAATCAGAGGAGCATGTAATGATACAGCATATGAATCTATAAAAACGGGAACTAAAATCGCACGCACCAAGCTTTAAGAGTATCATCATGTGATCAAAATGTCATCACTACTCATTAGGAAGTAAAGCTATCTCTAACAAAATTGATAATTCGCATCTTCAAATTTAAAACATGCAATATTTTTACATGAAACATACCAGGAATACATCTACAGCTTCCAACTCCACCCAAAGCATAAACACCATTTGAGCCTTCTCCACCGTCTTCGGCCGACCCGTAAGACATTTTGCCACAACAGCATCACAAACTTCTTTGGCAAACCTATAACAATACATAACAAGAGCTTAAAACACAATACATTTCGATATAGCCAAAATATTTATTCAAAGTAGATTGTAAATTCTCCCTTCCACATTCTGCATTTTCATTCAAAGAAAGAAAAAAACATCTATCATTCCAAATTTGATAACATTCTAACCAACCGGACTTTGGCCTGGCGTTATCCAATGAGTAGATTAATTACCCTCAATCAAGTGGTTTAGGGTCCAAAAAGTGTAGGTGAGGTATGTGTGTGTGCGCGCAACTTTGCCGTTCAAAAAAGCTACACATATACTGTTTCTCTATTATCCCACCCTTAACATATGTAGATTATATCTTCGTCATAACTCATAACTTTTTAAACCATAATAAACTAACCGCAATTAAATTTTACAAAATACAAATGTTGTCATACTCTCGCTAACACAATTAAATGACTTGCTATGAACTTAGTCTATACTCTCACTAATCGTTAATTAAATGCCGGCTTTTACGTAAGCAACTAAAGCATCTAACCTGTTATACAACCTTATAACTACTGCAAACTTAACTCCGCAAATAATAACACATCATTTCAAAGCATCAAACTACAGTAACCATACTACGAAAACGAAACAGATAAAACCTTGCAGCATTAGCATCCACAGCCTTTAAGAAAACAATAAATGTATCTAAAGCCTTATAACTACTCGAAACTTAATTCCACAAACAAATACACCATTTCAAAGCATCAAATCGCAGTAACCACATCACGAAACGAAACATATAAACCTTGTGGCATTGGCATCCACCATCCACATCCTTTATACAAACAATTAAATCATCTAAACGCCTTACAACTACTCCAAACTTGATTCAACAAACACTAACACATCTTTTCAAAAACTACGAAACAAAACGATTTAAACCTACCGGCAATAAAAACAACACATCAAATTGCAGTAACCAAATTACGAAAACAAAACGAAACAGTTTCTCGCGCCAAAGCATCTAACACATATATGAAGTTGCTTAACTATTTAAACTATATAAACTACATACACAACTAAACAAGCTCATCACGCAACATAACATCACAAACAAAACAAAAAATCAAATTAAACCTCGTGGCATCAGCATCCGCAGCCTTCAAGTAAGCAATCAAAAACCTATATCACGTTGCTTAACTACCTAAACTATATAAACTACATAATGCCAATACTTTCACGCAACTTCCTTACACAATTAAACAAACTCATCGCGCAACATAACACCACAAACATACACATTAACAAAAAATAAAAGAAAACCTCGCGGCATCGGCATCGGCAGCTTTTAAATAAGCAATCAATGCATCAAGCGCCTTATCCTGCACCGGCGCATTCGAATCCGAAACCGTCTTCTTAAAAAAATGACCTGCATTACAAAATAACATCAATTAAAACTTAGATCTATACAAATAAACAATTTCAAAACCCTAGAAATTGAAAAAATATATACCTAATTCACGGATACGTGGATCCTTGGGGTCGGTTATGGAGTCGAATAAAGCGGTTAAATCGATATTAGCATCGTTTCGAACCTTCCAGTTTTTATGTAATAATCGATCTTCCCATGGTAACTTTTTCGCTTCTTTTAATAGCTTCTCGTCTTCTGTAGACATTGCTTATTATTATCACAATTTATTTATATAAATGATCGATTTTATAAAATTAGTTGTTGAAGATCGATTAAATGAGTGTTTGTGTGTGTGTGTGTGTAAGTTATAGTGTGTGTGTGTGTGTGAATTTAGGGATTTGAAAATGAAATGAGGGTGTTTGGTTTTTGATTTTGGGTTTGGGGGAGTTTTTTTTTTTTTTTTAAATGAAATTGAAATTTTGAGGGGTGGGGCCTACGGGTCACGTAAGAAGAGTGTAATGTTGCCGTCCCTCTCGGGGCTAGATTTGGAAATCTCAACATGAAATTGTACCTATCTATTTTTATTCTATTGTTTATGTATCAAAAATAATTAGTGGTTAGTATTAATTAATTTAGTAGTAATAATTTTTTGGGTTTGAATTAATTAGTATCAATGTTTAGTGTTTGAAGCAAATTTCAGTTGGTCTTCTTAAGCCAAAAGCATGTTACAAAAAGGAGGCTGAAGGCTATAGCCACTCTGACGGTCAAATCAGAACCTTTGATGGAGATGAATTAACCCTAAACAAATTCCCCTAAATCAGCTCAAACAAATATGATTCGAAAACAAATAATAAATCATGAAATAGAGAAGAACAATACCATTTCCGTTGCAAAGTAGAGCAAAGTAGAGTCGTTAGAGGTTCACCAGTAGGGAGGCAGCGAAGGGTCTGTCTATCAAGGTTTGTCCGGTGTGTTTTTTTGTTGCGCAATACAGAGAATGTCACCCACAAAATACATTTATAATTTTTTTTAAAAAAGAACATTTACCTTTGGACAAATGGAGTAACTAAAAAACAAATTTTACATAAAAAAATGATAGGTACTTATAAAAGGGGCTTAAAAATAAGTGCAGTAAAAAAGTGTTTGGCTTTGCTTATTTTGTAAAATAGCACGGTACCCGCGTGTTGCAGCAGCGGGCACCCCGTGATTAAAGTTTAGGCGCCAATAAATAACAATGACGAACTATTCAACCAGAGAAAAAAATGATTCCAGTCTGACTCAGTTCAACCGTTTTTACCGGTTCCGATTGGTCTTCTCCGTTTCGTTTTTGAACGGCTTTTATTATATACTCCCTCCGTCCCAAAATAACTGTCCTCATTTGACTTTTCAAAGTTTTAATTTCTTAACTTTGATCATTAATATCTTTTGATGTGTTATATAATAATTGATGAAAATTATATGAATTGATTGGTTTTTAAATGTTTTTCATTAGTACAATTTTGATCAAGTATTATATAATACATACAAAAATATTAAATATAAAAGTTGAGGCATTAAGACTTTAAAAAGTCAAATGAGGACAATAATTTTGGGACGGAGGGAGTAATAGAAAGTAGAGAAAGGGAGTGAGACTTGTCCAGTGAATAGGGTGTCGTCTATTAATATGCAAGTGTGTACGGAACCTATCGATCATGTAATGATCCTATCTTTGAAAAACACTTCTGAAACTCATATCATACTTAAATATGGCTAAGATAATATGTATGTCATCAATCTGCAAGTACAAAAAAATATTCTAAGTTACAAACAAGTTCATCAATTATACAAGGTGCATGGATATCTAGTGCCCAATTTATTATTGTGTCACCTTACACATTTATAAATCACGAGATGAATGTTCACTTGCATGAGTCAAACAGATGACTTGGATCAATAACATCATTCCACAAACTATCAATTTGAAGAAGAGTTATATGTCAACAAAGAGACTCGTGTAAGATTAACAAGTCAGTTTTCACTTCAATTTATATATAAAATACATTGGTGTTGCCTTTTGAAGTATTTAGGCTATGTTTGGCACAAAGCTTTTTGGAGCTTTTTTGGCTATGAGCGGTGAACAATGAGCTTTTTGATTTTTAGTGTTCGTTTGACATGAGAGCTGTGAGCTTTACTATTTTTTAGGAAAGCTCATTTTTCCAATGCTTCTTTATGAAGCTGTGAGCGGTGAGCAGTGAGTTGTACAGCTACCGCTCACAGCTCACTGCTACTGCTTACAGCTACTGCTCACAACTAATTTTGCCAAACATAGCCTTAATTTTTAACTTTGACATTATTTTTTATTTTATTTTGTGTTATATATTACTTGATGAAAAATATATAAATGTATTGATTTTTAAATGTATTTTCATTAGTATAATTTTCATTAAGTATTATATAACAGTAGCAGGGTACCCGCGCTATGCGGCGTGCGAGTACCCTTTAACTATATTTTACAGTAAGCAAGTGACGTAGCGGAAAACGGGTCAAAAGACACAATTGACCTCAAATCCCAGGTTTTGGACTCAAGCGACTGAAATCCCAACTTTCGGGCCCGGTGATGTTTCTTTGGCAAGTTTAGGGACCAACGGTGTATTTTTGTCATTTATCAATTTTGTGGAGAAGTATGCCTAATGGTTGGTGAATCTTGGTAATTACCGTCATCTGAGTCTGTCATAAATAAATGGAAGAATTTCATCTATGTCATTAGAAAACTTGATAATTACATTAATATCCTTGTAAAATTTCAAATTACATTACTATCCTTTAAAAAATTAAAAATACTCAAAAATACCCAAATTACCAATGAAATTGATTTTTATTTTTTTACTGTTATTCAAAATGATAAAAAAAATATATATAAAAAAAAGTCAATTCATTGTATACCCTTGTACGCTAAACAAAAATAAAAAATGATTTTCATTTTCTCATGGTCTTCTTCTTTTAATTCAATGAATCTATCCCCTCCTTTTCCTGATATGGATGATAACCACAAGAATGGGTACATTAATCAAATTTCTTAAAATTTGTTTGAAATACTTGTCAAGTACCCTGTACCCCTATGATTTTCAATATGAATTTTAAGTTTTGAAGTGTCATGTGAAGGAAAAAACTTTAATACATAACTAGTAACAATTGAGACTATATACTAATCAAACCCAATTTAAAATAATCCTTAATTAATGGTTGATTTCAGCCATCAAGGGGGAAAGAAAAAAGACCATGAATAAATTCAAGATTTCAAAATGAAGTCCGATGAAGATTTGATAATTAGGCTGCAAGGGTAGAATAGTAATTGATTTTTTTTATTTGAGTTTATGTAATAGCCAATATAATTAAAAATAGATAAATTATTATTTTGGATATGTATGTGTATTTTTAAGAATGTAAAGGATGTTAGCGTTATTTAGAATTTTTACAAGGATATTGACGTAGTTAAGAAGTTTTTCAAAGATATAGATGAAATTCTCCCTAAATAATATTCATTAGTAGTTCGTTAAAATCATATTTTACCAATTGAAAAGTAAACACACCTAGACACCTATAACAATGCTTCGCTTTTCACATTCACCAACAAAATTGACAATGCTTCGCTTTTCACTTTCACCAACAATATTGACACATTTTGAAGTAATAATATAATAACTACCCTAATCAGTATAAACCAATGGATTAGTGAAGTAGGCAGTGATAGCCTTCAACTCATAATTCAAAATGTTCTTTTCGACCTGAAACCAAATATGATTATTATCAGATATTGGATCACGATAATATTATAACGGAAGATGAAATACGACTAAAAGCTAGCAATGTACCTCAAGTCTCCATGGAGGACTAGCAGACAAAGACAGCTCAGCAAGTTGGCGGATGTCAACGTTTTTTGGGAGAAACATAACGACTCTTGGCGCTATTTCTTTTGCCACATTGAATAGAAATTGTCTGCATATTAGCACACATGTATTATAGCATAAACCCCAACTAATATTAAATAGCATAAAGTGTGGTCTTTTAGGTTAAGGAACCAAACCCGCCATGTGGCTTGAGCATAGTGTTGATGTCAAATATTTTAGCTTTAGTGTACTTAGGTCCTCCCCACGCTAGAGACAAAAAGACTGTATCCGCCTACAAGTAACAATGTACTAAATAAGAATATGGAGCATAATCTTGCATCCATCATACATAAGACTAGTAAATGCAATACCTTCAACTTTTGGGCAAGAGTGAAAGAGTCGCCCGTGATGAAATCAATATGATCCTTGACTCCATAAACCATAGCATTATGCTGTGCACACTCGATCTTCTTTGGATCGATATCAATTGCAATAACGTGGGTGGTTCTGGAGGTTAAGATCCACATGTCATAATTCAAGAATAGGTAAAAAAAACGTTTGAGGAACTAAATTATACAATTGATATATGCTTACTTTGGTGCAAACCTAATGGCATTCCCACCTACACCTGTAAAACAGTCAACAACAATGCCCCCACCACAACGATAAGCGTGATGCTCCGCTATGCACTCAGGGGTTGCCGAAAACCAGCCTTCTTTGTCCATTTGTATACCTTCATCATACTTGGAAAACAACATGTATCTTTGATGCCAATACTCCCTAATGTCCCAAAAATAATCTTCCCATAACACATTTCCTTTAAGCTCTGTGGAAAGTAAAATTTTTGATCGAGATATGAGAAACAACTAAAAATACACATGTCCATAGAAAACCTCAACAACGTACCTATATTGCCGACAGATAATCTCCTCTCTTCGCTTCTATCAACACTATTAGCAGTAAGCTCAGGCCCAACAAGTTGCAGAAGACTTGAAATTTCCTCTTTGCCTAGAGGTGGTTCCCATGTTGACTCTTGGGTTCTTTGGTTGTAATACCCGTACTTCTTAGAGTTTTTGACCCAACAAGTGATCCAATCGTTTTCATCATTAACTGTATCGCAGTTATCAGGGTACTGAGAATTTACTGCCACATTTAGTTCCTCAGGTCTCTCGAAGCATATCTCCTTAACTTCAGATCTCTGCACCAAAGGATCTTTGCCTAGAGGTGGTTCCCATGCTGACTCTTGCGTTCTTTGGTTGTAAAGCCGGTACTTCTTAGAGTTTTCGACAAAACAAGTGATCGAATTTACTTTCACATTTAGTTCCTCAGGTCTCTCAAAGCATATCTCCTTAACTTCAGATCTCTGCACCAAAGGATCTCCCGAAACCTCTAAGCATCCAGTATCTGGACTCTCGCCACTGCCATCAACAGCATGCGTATGACTGAAAGTTCCAGTGTCTATGGGCTGCATGAGTTTTTAATATCAGATATACAGTTATGTTTGGAAAGATGAAATTATTTAACATATACATGTACGATGAACCCTAACGAGGGTGTTCCAGATCACTTATATTATAAATTTATATTATCATGTACAGGCTTGGTGACAATCAATAGCATTCTTGGATAATTAAAGTCACATACTCCTTTTTCCCTTACATAATAAAAATCAATAATTTGACATCGCAAATAAAGTTTCAGTATACAATTTAACAAGCAAATAATCACATTAAATAAATAAAACTTACATTATATTCCACATGAAAGGTCAATCCAGTATACCAATTAACACTGTAACAACCAAAACAACAATTATAATGTTATCGATTAAAACAATCATATTTAATTTAACTGAATTACCTAAAGTGAACTTCAGTCAGCTTGAACTTGGAACCAAGTCTTTTGATTAAAGGATCGTTCTCGAGTTCGACTTTATCATCCATGAATTTTATTTTGACTGATGGTTAGTACGATTTTGTATCCAAAACGTAACTAGTTTAAACGAAGTGCGTGTTTAGTTAGGGGGTGTTTGTACTTTTAGCTTATATAGTCTATATCATCTATTTTAACCTGTGTTTTGAAACCCGACTCTGTTGGTTCAACTGGTCGAATTGGGCCCGGCCTATAAAGGGGTATAAAACCGGTATTTAAAAACGTTAAAAACGGGTTAACTGGTTATACCCGTCGGGTTTTAAGTGACCCGGGTCTCGAAACCCGACCGGGTTTACTTTTTTTAATAGAAAATTGGGTTGACCCGGTGGTCGAACCTGTTGAACCGGTTTTCTATTAAAAAAAACTATTAGTTTTAGTATTCCGCCAAATATATCTTATATAACGTATATTTTACATGACTTTAACGTATTGTCGTATTGGGATCTTGCTTCTCGCAATGACGACAATGGGACCTCACCAGTTGCATGTGGATGCAACTAGCCCTGCACCAAAGACTTCGGCCAATTGTGCACCTGAGGGTGTGGAGCTCCTCAACAGAGTCCAACGAGTTATGCATAGCAATGTTATGACATCTAGATCAGCAAACGTAGTTTTTAAAAGAATTGGCTTTGCAATTCAAAAAGGGCTAGCGGCGCAGCTTGTTGCTCGTTTGACTTGCACCTCTATGTAAATCAAAAGAATTAATATACAATTTGCAGTTGATTTGTCTTTATGGCATGATCTTAATAATGCAGAGAAGGGTGATCAGATTGTGTTAGATGACTCGTTTTTTGTCAACTCATCTCTCACTAATCTTAAACTCTCATGCGACTTTGTTAATCCTATGACCGGTCTCTTCATGGATAAACCTTAAGTCTTTGTCTCTTACAAACAAAGCAGATTTAGATGACTATTATCTTAAAAATATATTATCCGGAACTCCTCGTATTGAAACATTCGAGTTGAACGACTGCTATGGCTTTTCCAGGATGGATATTACTTCAAAGAGTGTTAAGAACTTTGTCATATCTGGACGCAAGAGGCTTGTTGCTGCATATGTACATCTAAATGCTCCTAATATATATGGTCATTAACAGTTGATGGAGCTTTGACCTCATGTTCCCTTTACTTTGAAGATGTGTCATCCTTAGTCGAAGCTAAGTTCTGTTACCATGTCCACGATTATGGTTACGTTCCTTTTTACAGCGAATATGAAGAACAAGATGCTGATCTTAAACCACATATCCTGCTACTTCCTCATGTCAAGCACGAGCTTAAACTTAAACTTGGGATAAAGTGTAAAGAGGTAAAATTTCCCTTCAATATCTATTTTTTCTTACATTAACTTGTCACATGTTACTTCATATAATTACTTGAAAACTCAAAACTTATTATATATACTTCAAATCGCACTAAAGATCAGTATAAACTCATAACACAGATTCTTATCATAATGAAGAGCAAAAAATCACTTACTATTTCTCTTGGACATATGTTTTGTTTTGAAGGGATGTGATTGCAAGTTACTCATTACTATTTTTTGTTTGTAGGTTCTCTCCCTTTTGGAAGCTGAAGGTTTCGTCGTTCCATCGAACATCAAAGTCGTTGATGATGAAGATTTTTATTGATAGATGGCATTTAAGTTCATGTTTGGCGTAGACCAGCAGAGTTTATCTTTGCTGGGATCCAGTTAGAGGATGGACTTACTTTTGCAGATTACAACATTCAAAAGGAATCAACCTTGAATTTGCTTCTTCGTAGATCTCTGTCAAGACATTAACGTGGAATGGAAGGACCCTTGCAGATTACAATATTCAAAAGGAGCCACCTTGTCCTCCGTCTTGGTGGTGGTTATTGAAGCTTTTTAGTCTTTTTTATAGTTTATATAATGTGTGTGATTTATGGGATACTTTTTAGTGTTGGTAGACAATGGAAGTTTTTGGTTGGTTTCAAATAAGTATTCAGTTTGGTGATTTGTGATATTCTTATGATTTGTGCATATCGTTTTTAGTTGATAGTCTGAATAGTCTTTGTATGACTGTTATTGAACCTGACTTACTGCATCAACCTACCCAAAAGATGGTTCAAGCTAAGAAGGCCCCTGGAACAGTCACCAAACATAAGCTGAGAACAGTCGCACCTAATGCGACAGTGATTGTGTTTTACATATGAAAACAACTAGCTTCTTTCTCAAAAATCATACATTGCAGGTTTATTTATCTTCTCACTTATGATCATCTATTTATCTTACCACTTTTCAATCTAAGGGTGCAGTCTCTTTGTTGGGTCAAGCTAAGCTAAGCTAACCCAGCCCAATACATCAACCTGAACTTATTTCTACATTTGTCCAATCGGTCTAACCCGTCCAACATCACACCTTTAAACCTAACATCTGACGCGTCTAGTTTTACGGGATCAACAAAACGATAAAGATAAATCTATTTTCATATTGATGTTGGAAGTTCAATTCTATACATGATAGTGTCCAAAATTTTATTCACATACAGTTCACATCACACCCGAGCTATAATGTAACACATTAACCCATCGTTGCAAGTGCGATCAAGTCCTTAAATGGCTTAACATCGTGCTACAAGTATGTGTTCCCTATCTATACATGTCAACTAAAGTTCTTGTTTTTGTAAATTAATGTTACTGACCAGTCTCAGCTTGTATATGTTGTGCAAGCTCTTTCGTTAAGTTGTCAGCACGCTCATCTTGTCCGCCTGCAAAGGAATACACCCGAAATGCAAATTGAAATGCCTTCCAAAGGACTTTCCCTGGACTCGCTTTCTTGCTGTTCTTTTTAGATGCACTTGACAATCTTTTTTCCTGTTCAAAGACAAAAGGCCATCACCGGGTTCAAATTACAGGTGTATCAATCAAACATTATCATATTTATATCCATGCAACCACATATTAGTTCTTATGGATACACATCTGGATTTTGTATATGTTAGCAAGAGAAAGCGTATCGTGAGATGAGGAACGTATACAGTTTTTGGTTATTTGCCATAACCTATATAAACCCACAAATACAATAAAGTAAAAGAGAGTGCTCCGTGTTCCATTTCAGATTTCCAAACTGAATTACCCTGTCACACATCTAACACCAACATTTTTTATAGTCGTTTTAAAGGATCTAGTGTATCTATACTGTCAAAACAGATCATGAAATGGATCAATCCGCAGACTGAAGCTTCGCCTTAAATAAAAAAAATTATCTCCTATTCAACATTATGTTAATAACAGTTGAAATAAGAAATACCTTTAGTGCCACTTCCATACAGTTTGAGGAAACATCTACCATCAGTTCTTTGATTCTGATAAGTATACCAAAATCAAAATGGATATTTTGACTTTTAAATTTCTTGACTTCTTCATCCTTTGTTCGGTCTAGTGTGTCCAATTCTCCTTTGATCTTCATATGAAATTGCATATCTATTAGTAATGAAATGGAAACATAATCGAGGAAATGAGGATGCGGATGATTAGCCAGGTGTTACCTTATCAAAGTAATTCTCAAGTCTATCTAGAACTTGATTCACTGGTGGCTCTATCTTCCACTCTTGCAAAGTAGTGGCGATTGCATCTAGTTTTGAGTATAGTGCTGCAGCCATTCTTAGCCCTTCCAACTTTTTACAAGGAAAATCTTCAAATCTTGCCAGAATCTATTGAACAATAAAGTATATTAATTACTGATAATGGTCTTCGACCCGCTATAACAAGTGAATTCAGAATCTCGACAATGTGAAGTACTTTGCGTCGTCTGCTAGTGATTGGAGTACGGGTCATTTTTTCCTACACTAAATCAAAAAAAAAAAAAAAAAAAAAAAAAAAAAAAAAAAAAAAAAAAAACAGTTAATTTCATTTAAACATTCTTCTGTCAACGAAATAGATAACGGTGCCGCTTTCTCTATATACTACTATTTTAATTTTTATTAAGGTTCAATGAAAACTTTATCAATATGGTTCAGTAATGAAGGATAGTAAGATTAACCACATAGAATCTATATAGATCATTCCTTTTGTTTAGAATAAAAACTAGTAAGAAACTATCTAGAATCTGCAAGTACGACGCTTAAGCACTTGAGCATACGTTATCAGGAAACAAGTGGAACTTGAAAGGCAGACTAACAAACTCCCTACATTAGATACATTCTTAGAGTTAAACAACATGGACAAGTACCAGTAATATGTATTTAAACTACATGATATATTTAAGCTATATGAACTTAACAACCATCATGTACCTGGACAAGTACCATCATGTATTTAAGCTACATTAACCCACTGTGACCACTTAAAAGGGTGTTTGTAAAACTGTAACAGCAACTTTTTTGACCCGTTAACCCACTGTTGGCCACGTAAAGGGGCGTTTGGCAAACTGTAACAGCAGCAACCCCAACCAACAACACACTGTAACAGCAACCTAAAGCACATTTATTTTCAGTCAACTTCAAAAAAGAAAAAATAATTAAAAAAAAAAAAAAATTGACCCGTTAGGCAAAACGGCTATTTCCGAGAAATTTGAAACCACAAGGTGTCAAACAGGTTCTTTTCAAGCTTTCCTTACGCACGTATCAAATAGTGAAAACATCGATGTTAGTAGAATAATAGGATTATCATAACATAATGCTCTAAAATCACTTTCTATCAAAGGGTTAATTGCATCCATCAATTTCAAATGATATAACATGTTGTACTGTGGTTTGTGAAGCGTGCTAAAAAATCACCCACAAAAAAGAAACATGAACAGGACACTTTCAAAGCAACAGACCTATGAATGAAATAATGATATAAATCATACCCCTCCAACAAATAACAATAATAGATTAGGCATACAAAATAAAATAAAAAACATAATTTTGAGGTATTATTATTGTATGAGAGAGAATAAAGTGGGGACAGTTGCATGGTGGGTTTTGTAAATCACCATATTCCCAATTTTAAAGCCCGACCCCTCAACCAAACAATTGCTATCTCCCACTCCCCATGGCCTACACCCATAAAACAAACAGGCCCTTATTGTCGTAGTAGTTATCAGTTGTAAAGAACATAACCTACGTACGTGTTTTAGCTAGCTTATTTGGTGAGATCGATCTTAAGAAAATTTGAGTTTTATCAGGCAATGGGAATAGGAATTCAGCGGTGATTAAATAAGAGGCGCTTGGAGAAGTAAATGAAGAGTATGTGTCATTTATTAGGAGCGTTGGGATAAATCAATGAAGAGCAAAATTGTAGTAAATGAAATTGATTCTAAAGGAAGAGGGTTGGTTAATGTAATTAATGAATGAATTTAATTGTATAAGGGACGAGGTAGGACAACCCATCTTCAATGCAACAACAGTATGAAACTAGTAGCTATATATGACTATATGTTTAAAATGTATCAAAGTATGAAACTGGTACTTTTGTTAACATATGCCTGTCATATTGTTCTCGAGTTGTTGAGGCATGCATATCGCACAGTCCAACTTTTGTAGATTGACCCATGGAGGCATCAAGGATTTGTTGCATAACTTACCGATTTACATATGTGGAACTAGGTTGGAGGAATAATAGCATCAAGGATTTGTTGCATAACTTACCGATTTACATATGTGGAACTAGGTTGGAGGAATAATATGTCACCTGAGAGCCATGAGATAACTAAATCCATGTATAACTTACAGATTTACATGCATCATAGCGTCGTTTATAGCGAAAAATGTAACGAATCTGCTAGGTTTGTTTATGAGGGTGATGGTTACCACACACATTTTCTCTCATGTGGAAATGCATATAGACATCGATCACTTTTTCATCGTTCTATAAACATTTATAAACTATCTTCTTCGGTGAAAAATTAAGGAACATGGACCAACATCTAGCCAAAATAAATTTTTAGTTAAATACGAGTAACTCCTTATACTTTGGTTGGTGTTACAATAAATCTTTTATACTTTAGTTGATTATAAGGTTAAATAGCTCCTTGTACTTTGGTAGTAGTTGTTGGCCATAAATTCGATATATGTTTAATATCAAGGTTGCCATAAATTCGATATATGTTTAATATCAAGGTTGTACATGAACTGAATACATGTATTTATTGTCTTCCACATAGAATTTTATGTGTTTTAATTTATAAAATCAAAAGGGTGTAAGACTCGAGTCTCCAGCCATACCAAACCGAGTACCAAATTTTAATAAGAATATTTTTGAGGTACAAATGTATTAAAATAACGGTAAAGATTAATGCTATAATGTTTTTGCGAAAAACGTCATCTTGCCTTGCTCTAGCTGGAAGTTCAATTCTATACATGATAGTGTCCAAAATTTTATTCACATACAGGAGTAAAGGACACATCACACCCAAGCTATAATGTAACACATTAACCCATTGTTGTAAGTGCGATCAAGTGCCTTAAATGGCTCAACAGCGTGCTACAAATTTGTGTTCCCTATCTATACATGTCAACTAAAGTTCTTGTTTTTGTAAATTAATGTTACTGACCAGTCTCAGCTTGTATATGTTGTGCAAGCTCTTTTGTTAAGTTGTCAGCGCGCTCATCTTGTCCGCCTGCAAAGGAATACACCCGAAATGCAAACTGAAATGCCTTCCAAAGGACTTTCCCTGGACTCGCTTTCTTGTTGTTCTTTTTAGATGCACTTGACAATCTTTTTTCCTGTTCAAAGACAAAAGGCCATCACTGGGTTCAAATTACAGGCGTAAATCGATCAAACATTATCATATTTATATCCATCCAACCACATATTAGTTCTTATGGATACATCTGGATTTTGTATATAATTTTATTTTTTGAATGAAGCTATGTTAGCAAGAAAAGGGGTATCGTGAGATGAGGAACGGATACAGTTTTTGGTTATTTGCCAAAACCTACATAAACCCACAAATACAATGAAGTAAAAGAGAGTGTTTCGTGTTTCACTTAAGATTTCTAAGCTGAATTACTCTGTCACACATCTAACACCAAGATTTTTCTATAGTCGTTTTAACAGATCTAGTGTATCTATACTGTCATAACAGATCCTGAAATGGATCAATCTGCAGACTGAAACTTCGCCTTAAATAAAAAAACATCGCCTATACAATATTATGTTAGAAACAGTTGAAATGAATACCTTTAGTGCCACTTCCATACAGTTTGAGGAAACATCTACCATCAGTTCTTTGATTCTGATAAGTATACCAAAATCAAAATGGATATTTTGACTTTTAAATTTCTTGACTTCTTCATCCTTTGTTCGGTCTAGTGTGTCCAATTCTCCTTTGATCTTCATACGAAATTGCCTATCTATTAGTGATGAAAATGAAACATAATTGAGGAAATGAGGATGCTGATGATTAGCCAAGTGTTACCTTATCGAAGTAATTCTCAAGTCTATCTAGAACTTGATTCACTGGTGGCTCGATCTTCCACTCTTGCAAAGTAGTGGCGATTGCATCTAGTTTTGAGTACAGTGCTGCAGCCATTCTCAGCCCTTCCAGCTTTTTACTAGGAAAATCTTCAAATCTTGCCAGAACCTATTGACCAATAAAGTATATTAATTACCGATAATGGTCTTCTACCGCTATTTCTAAAGTATATACTGTTTGCATGTCTTTAAAGGGTTGTTCATGTTTCTTACGTTTATATTTGAAAGTTTGTAGTAAACTTTTTCTATCAACTTCATAGTAGTTTATCAAATTACATCGCATTTGTATTCTATTACTATGATACATAAAAAGTTTGTCAGAGTCTAGACCTGTGTTTCATCTGTTAGTTTCTCAAGATGGGATTCCACGTACTTGTGGAACTTGATCAACTCATTCATGTCTGTTGTTTGGAATGATGCCAAGGCAGCTTTAACCTCTTTGATGGCATCTGTATAGTTTTTGACATCCTCTTCGATTTGCTGAAAGTAGGATGATCTGAAAACAAAAATGTTACAAAATACTAATTATAAAGAAAGATAAGCTTTTGAATATGCGTGGAAAAATTTAAATGTTTGGTTTACCTTTTTGTCATCTCTGCTAGTGCATCAGCCATTCCCTTTTTTTCACCACCACCACCACCCGATGCCCCTACTTTGCTGACCGCAGACTGAAGCTTCGCCTTAAATAAAAAAAATTATCTCCTATTCAACATTATGTTAATAACAGTTGAAATAAGAAATACCTTTAGTGCCACTTCCATACAGTTTGAGGAAACATCTACCATCAGTTCTTTGATTCTGATAAGTATACCAAAATCAAAATGGATATTTTGACTCTTAAATTTCTTGACTTCTTCATCCTTTGTTCGGTCTAGTGTGTCCAATTCTCCTTTGATCTTCATACGAAATTGCCTATCTATTAGTGATGAAAATGAAACATAATTGAGGAAATGAGGATGCTGATGATTAGCCAAGTGTTACCTTATCGAAGTAATTCTCAAGTCTATCTAGAACTTGATTCACTGGTGGCTCGATCTTCCACTCTTGCAAAGTAGTGGCGATTGCATCTAGTTTTGAGTACAGTGCTGCAGCCATTCTCAGCCCTTCCAGCTTTTTACAAGGAAAATCTTCAAATCTTGCCAGAACCTATTGACCAATAAAGTATATTAATTACCGATAATGGTCTTCTACCGCTATTTCTAAAGTATATACTGTTTGCATGTCTTTAAAGGGTTGTTCATGTTTCTTACGTTTATATTTGAAAGTTTGTAGTAAACTTTTTCTATCAACTTCATAGTATTTTATCAAATTACATCGCATTTGTATTCTATTACTATGATACATAAAAAGTTTGTCAGAGTCTAGACCTGTGTTTCATCTGTTAGTTTCTCAAGATGGGATTCCACGTACTTGTGGAACTTGATCAACTCATTCATGTCTGTTGTTTGGAATGATGCCAAGGCAGCTTTAACCTCTTTGATGGCATCTGTATAGTTTTTGACATCCTCTTCGATTTGCTGAAAGTAGGATGATCTGAAAACAAAAATGTTACAAAATACTAATTATAAAGAAAGATAAGCTTTTGAATATGCGTGGAAAAATTTAAATGTTCGGTTTACCTTTTTGTCATCTCTGCTAGTGCATCAGCCATTCCCTTTTTTTCACCACCACCACCACCCGATGCCCCTACTTTGCTACCTTTCTTTTGTAACGTTTTACTCTTTGTACCCGATCCTTCAACCTTTGCTTTGAGTTGACGGTACAGGCATCCCATCTGAGACGATCTCTTCAATTTACTAACTGATTTACGTAGCAATTTGCCACCGCTGCCAACAGCAGGAGGTGGTGGAGGAGCACCTCCTTTCCCTTGTTGCACTGGTGGTGGTGGTGCTGGGCCCACCCCGTCTGATGAAGCTATAGATGATGGTGGAGGTGGTGGAACATTTCCATTTGTCACGGGAACTGGTGGTGGTGGAGGTGGAGGTGGAGGTGGCTTAACACTTCCATTTTCTATGGGAACCGATGGTGGTGGTGGTGGCGGAGGAGGTAATCCTGGTGCCACAGGCATGGCATTATTTGACACCGTAGGTGGTTGTGGCGGTGGTGGAGGTTCTAGTGAAATTGGAAATGGTGCTTCTGCCTTACTTGTGGTCAATGGGGGTGGTGGAGGTGGCGGAGGTGGTGGAGGAGACAATAATGTTGTCTTACTTGTGACCATTGAGGGTAGCAGTGGAGGCGGTGGAGGCGGTGGTGGTGGTGGTGGTGGAGGTGACAGTGACGTTGAATCAGTTGTCATTGAGGATGGAGGTGCAGGTGCCGATGGAGGTGGAAGTGGAGGTGGAGGTGGTACTGGTATTGTTATATCACTTTCGCTCTCCGGTGGTGGCGGTGGTGGAGGTAGTGGCGGCGGGGGTGGTGGTGGAGGACGAAGTGTTCCTAGTTCTGTGGTCGGTGATGCTGATGTATCGCTTCTGGCTGTTGAAGGCATATTATCTGATTCATCAGGAAGTGAAACTGGTGGTGGTGGTGGTGGTGATTGTGATGGTAGTGGTGGTTGACTTGCTTCTGAATCCAATAGTTGGGGCGGTAGTGATACGATTGATGCTGAAATGGAAGGGCGTTCAGCAGATGATGACGGCGACCCACCTTCCGGAATCAGCTGCACATTCGCAGCACCCACAATAGCTTTTAAAGATGACGGTGGTACTAATATCTCGACTTGCACTCTCACATTGCCATCTTTATTCTTCCCTTCCACATCTTCAGGCACTTGAGGGTCCATCTGGAATGACAAAACGCTTTATATCAATGACATTTAATTTCTTGACACTTTGAACTCGAGTGATAAAGAATGAAGTGAAGAAGGTGTAACTTTTGACCATGCCTTTGCAGATTTGTTATCTTGCAACTCTGTCGTAACTGAAGTTGGTGAAGACTTCTCGTAAGAACAAGAAGGCGAGTCTACAATTTCCTTCGTATCTTCGCCATTATCCATACTCGTCTTATTAAACATTCTTTCTCGTGCAACTTTAATTATGTCATCAAGCAAAGCCAACACTAATAGCAGTTTCCATAGCCATAAATTAGGATCATAAACAAACTCATTTGCTGATGATTTCAATCATAAACGATAACTTACCATGTTTTTCTAGATCATCGTTAGCTACATCATCTTTTTTGGACTTGACCATCCATTCATCACTATGCATCCAATGCTTCCCAAGAGACTTAATAGATACACAAAGCTCGTTGATTGCCTATTCAAAAATCTCCTTAATTACTACACATAAAATAAACCAAAACCTTAAACTCCGAAAAAGCACACAACTCTACTTTAACAGTTAGCAAACCTTATTCATAGCTCCTTCTGAATCCGATATTGAATTACATTGCACAACATTAGGATGCAACTTATGCAATTCTTTGACGGTCCCTTTCACCAACTGCAAATAAACCAAAGAAGTAAGCCACATTAACATTTCCCTACAATTTCTACAATGATTCTATTAACTCAATGACAAGACTTTGCATCAAGGAAAATGCTGCCCATGATTGAATCACACGTTATAATGGAAATAATCATACCTCAATAATGGATGAAGAAGCGGTACAAGGAGGCAAATCAAGAAACTCTCTAAAACTCATGATCTTCTTTCGAAGCTCAATCGCAGTGCTGTCAGCCACCCTAGGTGACTCCCTTCTCGAATCTTTAGCATTTCTCGATGACACAGACCTTTTACTACTCTGACTCGTCCCCAGATTACTCTGACTTGTCCCCAGGTTACTCTTACTCGCGCCCAGATTACTTTTGCTCGTCCCCGGATTAGTCTCACTTGTCCCCCGATTACTTTTGCTCGTCCCTGGATTAGTCTCACTTGTCCCCGGATTACTCTTACCCGTCCCAGAGGTACTTTTTCCTTTCTTTCAAATCAATAACAAGCCAGTTAGTCATTTAGGCATTTCATCAAACACTTTACACACATTACATCAGTAACATAAAATGCACAAAAAAAAAAAAAAACAAATGCAAAAGAAGGTTTTACCTCAAACCGAGACGGCTTCTTCGGAAAAAGACAGCCGAAACATGCCATTCGGAACGACTTAGACGAATCCGTACGTCGAATAGGAACGAATCATCTCAGTAGTAATTAGGGTTTGAACAAGAACCCTAATTTATAAATTTTGAACAAATAAATTAANGGTTTGAACAAGAACCCTAATTTTCAAATTTTAAACAAATAAATTAAAAATAAATATATAAAAAATAAAATAAAAATATGAAGAAATTAATTGAAAATTGAATTATCTGATTGATGAAGAAATCATTTTCTGGACTCTGTTCATTGAATCGAAAGAGTCCAGAAATTTTTATATAAATTTAGGGTTAAATTTTTTTTTTTTATAAAAATTTAATAAAATGTGACATGAATTTTGTTTGCCCTGCATAAAGTTCGCGCGCTTTATTATGTTGTTGAGTTCCAACTTCCAAAATCCAAACATGTTTTTATGTTTTATAAAACTTGGCACTTTTGGACCTTCATTAAAAACTAGTTTCCTTTTACATCCTTAACTTAACACGATTTGTCGGATCTAACATATCGATAATTGAAATGCGGTTAAAGTAAAACGGATGAGATTTTTCATGTTCAGGTTACCCGGAGAGGATGAGCCTTTCTGTCTCAGATGTACGCCATCTCACCAGGTTAATCTAAGGATGATGATATGTACACATGAGTTTTTACTTTGCACACATAAAATGTAATGGGTATTGTTTGTCCTTATTCATTAATTATATGTGTGCAAAATAAATTCTTATGTGTACATATTATCACCCTTAATCTAATAACACTTCTCCGGCCACCCTAAATGTATATACCTAACGAGATTTAAACATTTAGACCAAAACCAAAAGGCACATTAAAAATGTCCACATATATTGAGTTATGCACCTAATAAGCAAGCTTAGTGAAAGCCACGCTTAGATGAGTCAAAAATCTCACTACGATAGTGTTTTAGGAGTAGTTTTTTATTTCATATTTACATATTTGTAAATTTAAAATATATTAAAAAAACACAAAGTAACTAATCACACTAAATAGTTAAAACTTCACTGGAAAAATCTTTGACAAGATTCTAAATAAAACTTGAAAGAGTTACAAATGTTATAAACTTATAAAATGATTTATCGTTGTCTGCAATTCAAGATGCTCTTGAAAGAGATGTTCATAGTGACTCAAAGGCTTGTTAAAAGAAATTTATGCCCATACTGAGTTATGTATCAAAATGTTTTGCATTCTTGTTGTAAGATATGGGGATTATGTAAAACGGGTGATATTAAGAGAGTTCAACGAGTAAGATACGCAAACCGAAATAATACTATGTGTTTAGTTTCATGAGGTCGAGTTATGTGACACTAACTATAACTTGAATCGGCTAATGGCTCATTAACTCTAACAATTTAAAAGCTTATGGTAATTTTTTGGAGCAAAATGAGCTTATACAAGGTAGTGTATTTACTATATATTGAGAAAGATAGAAAACAAGTTTGCTGGTTTAAAAGGTTTGAAGTTTGAACTATTGAAAATGAGACTTTAGGTTGTGAATTTGTGATACAAGAGGTTATGTCACAATTTCGAATATTGGTAAACTTTACGAGCTCAACCTCGAGTATTATTAAGAAAACTTGTTCGAGCTCAAGTTAGACGTCGTAATCTTCTCAGACAAGCAGTTTTAAAAATCAAGCCCTCAAGGGTTACAAGAGTGCAACAATCGTCAAAACGTTAAGGACAAGAGAGACGGACCGAAAAACTAAAGACAATGATAACTTAATTCCATAATTTGTCACAACAACCAACATTTTTATTACAAAGTAACATAAATATACATTATACATACAAAAAAATTATTATTAAAAATAAAAAATACTCGTATTGTCACTGTATTTAACAAAGACTCGCCTTTGATGTATGAATGTAATATACACTAAGTCACAACCACTAACGAAAACATAACACAAATCAAGAAGTCTGTAATAACAATCGTCTTCGTGCCAGTAGGATGTGTGTGCTTTTTTCTTTATGTAAACTTTTTGCTAGCATATCACACGCCTGTTGTCTTCTTCTTAAGTGGACTAGAAACGCCCCTTGGGTTAACTGGCTTTTTGGTAGCACCAGAACCAGCAGCACTTGCTGCGGTTCTTTCAGCAATTCTCCTTTGTCGTTCAGCTTCTCGTTCTTCTACCCTCTTTCGAATTTCATCCTCCTGTTTCAATAATATAAAGTTATAAACGCCTAAAACGATATTCCAAGAAAACTGGTAAAACTGCTGTCTTTAATACAAGACACCATTACTTTGGCCTAAGATATCAAGAATTTTAGTTTTTCAAAGAAGAAAACAAAGTAAACAATTTCATACCTGTTCTCTTTTGCTCTTGTGAACGACGGGTCGACTCACAAACGGTAACCTCTTGTCACCTGGGAGAGACCTTGACAAAGGTCGAGGCTTTGTCACCTTCTTTTTAACTTTGACTGGCGACTCCTCAGTTGGTTCTTTTGTCTCAACTGGAGCCGGCTTGGGTTCAGACTTTGTGAATGCAGCCTCGCTCGCATAGTCCATTTCTGGGGTCCATGAGGACCTAACAGATGGCTCAACTCCAGTATCACGTGAGACCATCAGATAAAGGTCATCTGGCTCGTAGAACCCAGTTTTCGCCACCTGATTAGACTCGTCAGCCTCAGGTTGTTTGTTACCACTCTCAATCATGCTAACATCCGCTGTTCGCCATTGTTCATAAACATCCGTTGTGTGTGGTTGTACCATGAAGGAATCATCAACAGGAGCAGTCTTTTTGTTTATTTCAGATGAAAAGACATCACCTTTCATGGAAGCATAGTCATCATTAAATGTTGACCTTCCCGTTTGACTTTCCGAGTTTTTGACCACAAACCAATCCTCATCCCTTTTATTTCTGATTATCGAAGAATCCGACCCAAGATCACGGAAATTGGTCCTTCCATCCGCTCCATCACCATATCTGTGCGACATTACCATATCAGCATCCGAAGAATCTCTTGCTTTCATCCTATAACCCTCACCATTTTCAAAATACTGAGAGTTGACGTTTCTTGACTCATTGACTCCGTTTCTGTCAGGAACCACAAATGAGTCGTTAGTCCTCGTTTTCGGTTGATTCTTCACGAAACTTTCCGATCCCACGTCCATAGCATCGTTTCTTTGCTGATAAGATCCATCTTCCGAGTTTCTAATAGTAAAGTGTTCCTCTTCGACATCATCTTTCAAGAGCAGATTTTGAAATGCGTCCCAGTTTTCATTCTTTTTACCGGACTCTGAATCCATATCAGCACCTTTTTTCTTCTTTTCGTGTGATTTTGATGATTTGCTATGATGCTTTGCTAAAGTTTCAAGAACACCATCAACTTCATCTTCAGCGGAATCATCACTGCCTCCATCAGAATTCTTTCTATTGGAAGTAATATAATTAATGTTCCGGATTACAACTGTTTTCGATGACTTCTTTCTGTTTTTTTTAGACGACTTTTCATGCTTTGAGACAGTACCAGAATCACTAACGGAATCAGATTCATTATCTTCGTTGCTATCTTCATCTTCTTCTTCTGAGGAAGAATCAGGTAACATAGACTTTGACTTCTTTTTAGACGATGATCTATGGTGCCGGCCATGACCAGATTCATCAGCATTTCCAGGCCAATTCATATGAGGCGGATAATACGGTGGCATACCAGGGTATGGATATGGGTATCGTTGACCTTGTGGGCCTTGAAAATTGTACATATACTGAGGTGGCCATGGCATCTGCATCGGGACATTTGAAGGTGTAGAGGATGCCTGATCTGTGTTACCTTCTGGATTTGTCTCGAAGTTGAGCTCGTTGTTTAAATTTGAAGCATTACTTTCGGTTGCAATTAGTAATCCCGAGGTACCAGTGTAAGCTAGTTCTGAAGGAGGAAATGCTGCCATTGCCGCTAATTCATCCATCCATAAACCGTCATTATTCTTCATCTTGCACAAGTCTTTAAATTCAATGCATGCTTCCCTGTATTAAACAACAAATCTTAATTTAAATATCTAAACATCAAGATTTAATATTCAATTATAAAAGTCCTAAAAAGTTTCAAGATGGGACCCACACGAGCACATTATAAATATGTCTTTATAATTTAAAAAGTCAAAATGTATATCTATTCTTTGAAGTTTGAACCCTTATTGCATACCTTAAACGTGAAGCTCCAAACTGATCGGCAAACAATATCAGATCATTCATGTTTTCTGTTTCAAATCCAGCCACAAGTGCACGAGCATAAGCCATGGCTTGTTCTTTCCGAAGCATTGCTTTCCGTGTCTCCAATAACCGCTGAAGTTGAATCCTGATCATATACAATTTACAAAAAGTCAACCTTAGTTATATCAACATTACAAAATCTTGATAAAATAATAGTACATAAGAAGCTCAACTTACTTGGAATTTTCTTCTTGTACATCATCACCAGCTTTGATCTAGAACAAAAAATGTAATTTAGATACATATGAATTTAAATCCCCCTGTTTCAGAAACAGAGGTATAGTTGACTTTCAAGGTCAAACGAATCAAGTTTAGGACACTATAATGATTATTTATTTAATAGAAGTTTCTGATTAGTGTTTTTCAGTTTAGTACTTAAGGCTAAGTTCGACCATCGAATATATAAAATTAGAGGTATTTTTGTCATTATTGGCCTGGTTCGAGTAAGAAGTACCTTGGAGGGTTCAGCAGATTTCTTGGTGCTTCCATCAGATGATAAACTTCCTGTTAACAAGTCAAAAACAAGGTTAAGCTACAAATGGACACCAAAATATAGCACATCACAAGTAATTTCAACAGTTGACTTTATGCTTTCGAATTATACCTTCGCCTGTTTGTTCTTCACCATCCTCAATCTGTGAAATTTCTCGTTCTAATCTTATAAACCTCTCAAGAACTTCAGGCGAGTTTATGAAACGCACAAGCCTACAATAAAATAACATGTGTATTAAAATCTAAGTGGCTTAAACCATTTGTGATTAAATTATCTATTTACAGTTTTCATCATTATTAATCACAGACGCCATTTTGTCACGGCTCATTTAGAAATTTAATTAGTAGTTAAAGGCTACTATGAAACTAGGTGTACTAGTAAAACTTTTGTAAATCCTGCAAGCTTATCTCTAGAAAAAAGCTTATCAAAGGGAATCTAGTAGGAATAGGATAGTACTTTGCTTTCCAATTAGGCAATCAATTGAAAAAGCTTCAATAATAAAAGCATGCCTTGTTGTCAAAGACTATTGGGGCTCATGGACCACCTTATTCCTATTTATATCCACTGAACCGTGGAACATTTTATCGATATATCATATTGATATACAGGGACTAGTGGACCGTGATGCCACAAGGCCCCTTGCATTTTTTCAAAGAGGTTGCTTATGTGACTCGGACCCCTTCACGTAGTAAAGCATCCTTATTAAGTACGTCGACTGATGCTCATGGGGCCACTCAATTCTTATACCACTTTTTCCCGAGACATACAACAATTTATTTGTATAGTTGTAGAACCACTCCAAGGGTTAATTAGCCAGGGAAGGCTAACAGGTGTATTCGTCCCCTCAGTTTTGGTAGTTAATAAAAGTGTTACAAAATTGTAGTTCAAAGTCATAGAAATAAATAATTTTTAAACTAGAAAAAGATTTGATATTCAAACTGTAAATGTTGCACCTCTTGAGTAGTTTTTTTGGTTTAGGTACTACATAACTGACTTTTTACTCAATAATCGCTTGTATTTTGGTTGGAGGTCATTGTTATGACACAAACCTTTTACTTAATAAAGCATAACTTGTTAACATCTATTAAGACTTATGGACTACTTGTCTACTTGATTATTACTTAATTCACCCGAGCGACGTGACATCTTACCAATATATCAAATCAACGTGACAACGAGCCTTAATGCATTAACCATTTGTCAAAATGTCAAATTGATGTGACAACGAGCCTTGATGCATAGAACGGAAACCAAAATGAAAAGCGAGTCATACCTTTGGAATGTGGATTTGGTGAACCAGTAAGCCGTATTGTTGGGCGGGCGAAGAGTGATCGAATAGCCGCCTTTGGAGATCTGATCTTTAAAATATTTCAAGTGAGATATGAAAGGTTCCACTAATCCAGATGCTAATTTCTCTTTTTTGCTTCCATAGCATAGCAAAAGATCACATCTACAAGAAAGTTTAAACAAGATCAAAGAAAATCATAATTAGCACAATCATAATCACACAACCAAATATCTTCAATTCTTCATAAGAAGATAAGACCAAATCTATACACATTTCAAAGATCTTCAAACATGGATCATGCATATTTTTATGTCCCACTAAAACATCCATATACTATTTTTAGAAATGTTTAATTACTCAAAATCATGCAAATATTATGTCAAACACTTAAACCAACACAAGAATTATCTAAAATATTAAATCTTTAAGGATTGTAACATGAATTGTAACAAACCCAAATCAGCAAATGAACTTGAACCTTAAAAATGTTAGAATTAAACCAAAAAATTCATACTTATACAAAGATAACCACAAACAAAGACAACCCAACTCATAATAACTTAAATCCAAGAAAAAAAAAATCTAAATTTTTCAAGAATTTCAACAAGAACACCCAACTCAATATAGCTGATTTTAACCCAAAAGATCAAACTCCTCAAATAAGAACAAAGATAACCCAACTCATATAAAACCAAAAAGATTAAAACTTTACATAAACTTTAACAAGAACAAAGATGCCTAGCCACCTCAACAATAACATAAAAATCTACACTTTTGTCAGAATTTCATCAAGAACAAAGACATTCAGCTTAATATAACTTAAATCAAGCAGAAAATCATACTTCTTTATATATTTCATCAAGAAAAACATAACCCAACTCAAATTAACTTATACTAATGCACAAAACATATAAGCTGAATTACCTTGTCCTAGTAGGAGTAAGTTGAAACAGAGCATACTCAAGATGTGTCAAAGGATCCATACTTACAAAAAGCAAACACACAAACACAAATGTAAAGAATAATAAAGAGAATATAAAAGAATGAGTGTTTAGTTGAAGTAATGGAACATGGGGATCATGCACAGATCTGCAGAGTGTGTTGTTTTTTTACAAGGAAAGACAGCAGGAAATGATGAGATATTTCACATGATATGATAATAAAAGAAAGTGAGTGAGATTGAAGACTTGTAAGTTGTAGTAACATGTGGGACCCACTCTCTAACCACAATGTCTTCACTTCTCTTTGTGCTCACATTGGGAAATGAAAATAGTAAGAGACAATTTTACAGTTTTTATCATGTTTTTTTTACACTTTTTGGTAAAAGAAAATTGTTTTCAAATTTACCGACAAAAGTTGTCAAAAAGTTGATAAGAGGTAAGTTTGACAAAAGGGGCTAGGCTAGAGTTTATATTATAAGTCGGAAGCAGGAGTCATATTTTTATAAAGTTGTTTAACGAATTAGTTGAAGCTGAAAGTTTATTAATGTAAAATTAGATAAAATTATATCAAATAAAATTCAGATATATTTTCAGATTTTGCGTGATAGTCCGCTCTATTTTAAGGAGTATTTAAATAATTGGACTAACTATAAGCTCTCATGAGCTCGTTTCAACTATCTTGGGCTTATGGAGGCTTATTACTCATAAAAGCTTTCATAAGGTTGTGTGACAAACAAAGCTTATTGTATAACTCTCTACAAGCCTTGCGCCAAACACAACTAAGGTTTCTTTTCCTAGACTGAATTAAATATTTTATGCGATCAATATTATATTTTTGCTTGACCTGTTTGACTTTTTGAATAAGACAAATTGGTCTTTCAAAACATAACTTTAGTCGCACAAAATGTTACTTCGGTCTAACAAAAAAATAAAAATAAATAAAACCTTACCAAATTGTGAATACTTATCAACTTTTCAATAAAATCACACAGTTTAGCAGTCACACAAAACTAAATTTGAAAAACATATTTTTACTAAAAAGTGGATCATGGTGAAGTTTATGACCATTTTTGACATTTTCTTTAAAAATATTTTAACAACGTCACACAATTCTGTCTGATCAAGTTATATAAAAATAAAATGTAGACAAATAGCATATCTATCTTAAAAAAAAAGAAAAAAAAAAAGAAAAAGAAAAAGAAAAAAGCCCTGAAAGTAGAAAGACTCGTTTTATAAACATAGCCGACAAGCAAGGAATGAGAAGATAATGTTATCAAGTTCTTTTATTGCAAATGTTTGGATTAAAAAATGGGTTAGATTCTTTTGGTTTGACATTGTTTCGAGGTTAATTGTACCGTTGGGTGCATGATTAAATATTACGTACTCCGTAGTTAAATAATTGATATGTATGTTATGGCGATAGTATTATATTAAGTGCACCGTTATGAGTGTAAGTAAGTACGTAGGTCAAAATATTTATACCTTGTTCAAAAAAAAAAAAAAAAAAAAGTACGTAGGTCGGTTTGTAACTTTGTATGAGTGGTTTGCTAAAAAAAAAACTTTGTATGAGTGGATAATATGCGTACTACATTTTACTTTTTTACATGGGTTAATGTAACACGAATGCTAACCTCCTTCGAGGAGGACTAATGTACAGAGCTTTATTTCTCGGCTAACTACCTCAAAATATTTATACCACAAATCATTTTTGTAATGTTTTAAATAAGACTTGAACTTATAATTATTTAATTGAGGAACATTCTCATATGAAATATAATTGCGACAGAAGTCTTTTGGTACTAATGTGCATAAATCATTCAAGTTTTAAGAATGATCATGTTTAAACATGGGACATTTATAAATGATCAAAAACGTTTGTAGAAATACCGGTTCGGCCATGTATACTAGAAAAGTATTCTGACTTTCTTCTTAAGGAACTGAACATGAATCATTCATGCATTTTTTTATTTATTTTTTCTTGGAACAGCGGCTTTATAAAAACTAGCAAAAAGCTAAAACAAAAAACAACTAAGAGACATTATCTATGAGATTACCTAACCAATCTATCAAACTAAGACGCAACATAGGAACTGAACATGAATCATTCATGCATTTGAAATAAAGATCTTACCTTTTTNTTTGTAACTTTGTATGAGTGGTTTGCTAAAAAAAAAACTTTGTATGAGTGGATAATATGCGTACTACATTTTACTTTTTTACATGGGTTAATGTAACACGAATGCTAACCTCCTTCGAGGAGGACTAATGTACAGAGCTTTATTTCTCGGCTAACTACCTCAAAATATTTATACCACAAATCATTTTTGTAATGTTTTAAATAAGACTTGAACTTATAATTATTTAATTGAGGAACATTCTCATATGAAATATAATTGCGACAGAAGTCTTTTGGTACTAATGTGCATAAATCATTCAAGTTTTAAGAATGATCATGTTTAAACATGGGACATTTATAAATGATCAAAAACGTTTGTAGAAATACCGGTTCGGCCATGTATACTAGAAAAGTATTCTGACTTTCTTCTTAAGGAACTGAACATGAATCATTCATGCATTTTTTTATTTATTTTTTCTTGGAACAGCGGCTTTATAAAAACTAGCAAAAAGCTAAAACAAAAAACAACTAAGAGACATTATCTATGAGATTACCTAACCAATCTATCAAACTAAGACGCAACATAGGAACTGAACATGAATCATTCATGCATTTGAAATAAAGATCTTACCTTTTTATATTGTGTTGAATAAATGACTTATGAATATAGAAGAGTAATGATATATCAATAGTGATTGTCTAACGGGTGTTTTATGAGCAAGGTTTAACGTTATTAAAAAAAAAAAAAAAAAAAAAAAAAAAAAAAAAAAACCCTTTGAGTTTATTGAATTAAAAATCAGATTTAGTTATGGTAGTTTAATTGATGTGTGTTAAATGCGATTTCTATTTTAAAAGGAAAGTTTGTGTTTAATGAATATGGTTTAACGGTATTTTCAGAACACTTGTTAGACAAACCCATATGAATATAGAAAGATATGTTGAACTATAAAAATATGTATGAACATTCATTTCTCTTTCTATAGTTTTGTAAGGGTTTCTTAAATATAAATTCTTTTTAGTTTTGTAAAGGATTTCGACGGGCTAGATGTCAAGGTCGTGGTCATCTAGTAGCTCGTTATATGCTTTCTGCAAAGTGATTGCCTTGTTACAGGGGCGGAGCCAGGATTTATGGTTAGGGGGTGCTGACTTTCTTCAAATAAAATAGCGATAAATATTATATGCAAAAAGAACCGCCATGTCCCGTAGTTTGAAGTTTAAATATAGATTCTATAACCTATAGGTCATATCATGGTTGTGATTGTGTTGTTAGGTTATGAATAACTCGTCTATTTGCTTATAAAACTAGATTATATATAGTTTTTCTAACGTTGTTCATGATTTAATATGCAAGTCATGTAAGAGTAAGAAACTCTTGCATACTAGTACCTTTCTATGCACCAAACATTAATCATACTAAAATCTTTTAATTCATACAAACTCCGTCAATGTTACAAATTTACAAGTGAATTTCTAAATTAGTTGTATTATTCTAGCTTTTATTAAAATATGGTACAAATAAAAAAATTGAGAGGAAGATTATTGAATATATTTAAAACCGTTGGTTTTCTTTGCTCGCTTTGAGTGATGGTATTTTAATAGGCTAGTCTATTAGAAATGAATATAATTTGTGTAAATAAATACACCTAAAGTTTAAGCTAGTTATTGTTTTAGAAATGTTATGTAAACATAATTGATTACCATAACCAATTTATTTGTGGCCAACTGTTAAGGGAAGCTCGTAGAAAAAATGCGTGAAATATAAGCTTTAGCACTGTACACAACTAAGGTAGTTGGACAGGTTGGGGGAGGCTCAGCACCCACCAGTCCCCCTACCTCCTCCGCACCTGCCTTGTTATGTAATTCTAGCTTTTTGCTATTATAAATATGTATTTGCCATTTAAAAAAAAGAAAAAGAAAAAATTGTAAAGGGTGTTCAACTGTTATAAGCTTGACATCACAACACATTACATATTACAAGCTAATGAGCTATTAAACGAGTTCTTAAAATCTATGTTCTTTTTCTTTTCTCACAATTTATATGACTTTTTACGAAAATGATGTTTGCCGATCTCATTACGAATGATTGATATTTATTTTCTAAGCATTCATTATTATCCACGTTGCAAAAAGTAAATGTTTATCTTCTTATAACGTTATCAGTTTGATACCATGTTATTTTCATGAGATTAGCAACATTATGTATGTGTGGTTTCGTTGTTAATTTTGCAAAATTATCAATGTTGTTGTGTTGATCAAGTTATGCATTACCACAATATAATTACTTTCAAATGATGCATCACAACAGGATTAGGCCTAAGGGTTGACGACTTGTGTGACTCTATCGATATGGTGGATGATTTGTGGGGATTAGGACCTTAATTCGTATCATTTCTAATCGAGTAACATGACCTATCATATTAAAACAAATTTGAGATAATCTCGAATTCTCAATCCGATTTTGTAAACTAGGAAGTTTAACTGCAATGTCATCAAAAGTGGCTTGAATTAGATTTTTCTTCGTGTAGAAGAAATAACAAATTTTCTCTTTTTACAGATTTTACATTACAGAACACTTTTGAGTCATCCACATGATACATTTTACGTTAGATAATTAAACCTGTGATTTCTAGGATGGCCGAGTAGTTTCTCTACGATAGGTTTNAAAACATCACAAATTTTTTCATATGATCCATGACAACCTAATTCATTCTTTAGCACAGATAAATTTTTTATAAACAAATACAGTATGATCTAATTCAAACGTGCATGAATATAAGCAACACAATATCAACTACTAAAAGTCGAATGGCATAATCACTAAAGTACAATACCTTTACAAGATTAGGTAAGATGGTGAATACAAGTATACAACTATGATCCAGCTAGATTTTCACTCTTAATTTGTCTTAGCTGGAAAATAGACCACTCACCCACTTTGTATTGTCCATTTCTGATATTAGAATATAATCTTAAGGGGCTTTACTATAACATTGATTGATACACATTTGTCATCTTCGATCTTGCATTTTACACTTCAAGACAAAAGAAAAATAAAATAAAATCATAAGATTACGATTTGGGTATAGACAAGGTGATTTGTTGGGTCATGTCGAATATTAACGTGGTATAAGGAATTCAATGAGAATAAAGATACCAATAAACAAGGTGATTGATATGTAACATCATAATGTGCAAATTAACATTAAACAATCACTAATTGATTTTTAAATCGTGGAAAGTGACATATTACGTACCTTTATTTGGAGAGGGCCCTTATATTTAAATTATACACATGCATTATTATATATGTTTAGAAATGATCATGCATAATTTTTTCATTAGTCCACTACAAGAATTTTGGCTTCTCACGACGCCTAGTTTTTAGCGACGACTGATGTCATCGCTATAAATCCACTAAACGACGAAAACTCAATTAAATAGTTTTGACTAGGGATGGCAGCGGGTCAGGGAATTTCAGGGATTGCATTTCCCATCCCATCCCCGTTTCGTACTTCCATCCCCATCCCCATCCCCGTCCCCATCCCCATCGGGGAATGGTTTTACATCCCATCCCCATCCCCAACGAGGATCAGGGATTCTCCATCCTTATCAAGAAAACATAAAAAATCCACAAACTCATTGAAAATGTAAAGAATTTGACTATAAAGTGTCTCAAGAAACGGACATCACGCATACTTAAATTAGTAACAATGTTAATCCAACTTTAAAGCATCTTACCACATTGAACAACACATATAATCTAAGAATAACGTGCATTGTATGTGAGCATTCGGGGAAAAAAATGGTTAAATAATATACAGTATATAATAGTTAGTGTTTAATTGTTTATACTTTTAAGCTATTTGATCACTTAAATATTCTACATGCATATACATTACATGTCAATGCTCATAGAAATATACATACAAAAGTAAATATTGTATGGCTATACATATAAGTTTCATATATTTATACATTAAAAGATCGGGGCCGGGTTCGGATTCGGGGATTGATGTATCCTCATCCCGCCCCATACCCGATTACGTAATTCGGGGATTCCCCATCCTCGTCCCCATCCCCGTCAATAAAAAATATTAAAGAGAGAATGGTGGATCTCATATGATTTCAGATGACCTACTTAGCCTGATTTCACTTGAGCTCATGAGACATCTAGTTTTTTTTACGACAATTTTTTTCACACCTTATACTACATATCTAACAATATATCTCATAAATGCTTCTGACAAGACTAAAACCTACAACCTTTAAGTTGTTGGGCAACATACCACTAGTCCAAAACCTCTGATATTATTATGGGAGTTTTTTATGTTTTTTTTTTTAACCATGGTTTTTTACCTTCTGGCTGACTAAAACGTTGCCACTAAAGATTTTAGCGACGACATGTCGTCGCCAATGAGATGTCGTCGTAGGCTCATCGCTAAAGCTTTTTTCGGACAAGTCAACGCTTTTAGCGACGACTTGTGGGGCCCACAAAATTTCAACACATATGCTTGACCAACGTGGGTCCACCACCTTGAGCGACGACATCTATCGTCGCTAAAGGTATTTACCACATTTATAAGAAACATTTATTTAAATTTTTACTTAATTAAATAAATATATAAAAATTTAAATAATTAAATAATAACTATTTTTTTGGCGGGAACAACCTTTAGCAACGGCACGTGTCGTCGTTAAAGGTGGATCATTGCAATATTTGTTGACACCTTTAGCGAATATCTGTCGACACCTTCAGCGACGACACCTGCGCAAAAAAAAATGTAGCATCAGCTGCTGCTATTCGAATTTTTTTCCGAAAAATATCTACCAAAGCCAAACCTGTAAATGACCCAAAACTATGATACAAAATTCATTCGTCCACTTATTCATTCCAAACAACCAAACAAAGTCATAGTATTCAAAATATAAAGATACAATTAAGCTAAAAACTAATATGATAATGCAAATAACAAAAGGATGTCTAAACAAATACAAAAGGTTCACTACTTAAGAAAAACAAAAATGCTAAAGCTTATATTAGAAAACAAATAAAAGTTAAGCTGGAGCAAAAGATGTTAGAGTATATAAAAAAGGGTATAGAGGAATTTATTTGCGTTGCGATCACACAAATAAATCTCTCTTATTTACAGTATTGGCACTATGAAAACCTTGAGCTATGCCTATATACGCATTTTCAGTTTCAATCGGCTTCTATGTGGGACAAACTACTATATCAGAAATAACAACAGTGATCTATACTAATCCTTCATACCGTATATGTTACAAGTAATCAACTCTTCATACCGTATATGTTCATTTAGCACTTGTTAATTTCTTGCATTTCTCTTCTATATACATCATGCTTTACATCTCAAAGTTACGGAAATTTCGGCCCCCAAAACCACTATATCAGATATAATAACAGTGATCTATACTAATCCTCTAATATGGGTGTACGCGATATTGTACAACACTCAACTCAAGCTCAAGACCGATATACAAGATAATAAGAGCCCTTTGTGTGTTAACGTGATACTCGCATTATGGCCTACATGGCATGTTCTTAAATTGAGTTATGGCCAAGTTATGATACCGTGTGTTCTTAACGTCTGTTCGCCAACGCTGAGTTATGAGAATAACTAGGTTATCCAGTTTTAAAAATTAAATTAACCTTCCAACAGGAAAGCAGCAGCAACCAGTTTCGCTTCATCATCCCTGACTTTCATGCACACAACAAAATACGAAGAATAGACCCAACACTAAAAAAACTTCCTTCGGTTCATATATACACCCTGCGTGATCATGTTTTCCAACTTCTCAATATCTCTTGAGCGTTCACAGTTTCACTTGTTTTAAGAGGCCTTTTCCAGATCTGCATTAGCTTCCAACGCAAACTAATTAGTAATCATATATATAAATGATGCTGATAACATATGTTCATTCTCTATCAAACCGTGCGTGCAACAGGCCTTAGGAACCGGATCTGTTCTACGAAAATGAAGCCGTGATGCTTGAGCTTCACAACACCACAAGGCATTTTTAGTTTTTTTAACTTTTGGTTTATAGATAGACTCCGTATGAAGTAATTTAATAACATGTAGTTTCCTATAAACGAAATATTCATTCTATGCTAAATGGCTTTATCTTCTCATAGCACTTGTGTAAGTGCAAACACAAAGATTAGATCTTTATATACTTGCTGTAGAAACCAAAAACTTGAGACGGTATGGCCAGACAAAAATTTGTAGTCAGACTTATTTTGGTCCAACTCATAATCTAAATAAGATTTAACAGATGATCATAACCACAATAGATCTCTAATGAACTACCACTAACTCTAGTTCGGTTTAAGACACAGTTCAGGTATACAAAAAGATCATTTCATGAAATTAGAGACATAGGATTTGGTTTAAAATCATCACAGAGACCATTTTTATGGAAATAAAGACACTAAACATAGTACCATTTGACATTCCCATCTGACTTCACTAACCAACAACCAAAACCGACCCAGTTTTAACTTATCCATGTTTGGATACCAAGCCTAATTCAAGTTGAATTTGTTCCACAACAGTAGATAGTTAAGTATGGAGTTTTGCTGTCATAGCCTTTCTTTCGGGTCTAAACGGGGGTGTTTGGGATTGCTTATTTCCAACTGTTTATCCGCCTTGAAAAATAAGCAAGTATCAAGCTTTTAATTTTTAAGTGCTTACTTTAACTAAAATATAATACATGCACTTCTACCCAAACACTCAAAACTGGTTATGGCTCAAAAAATAAGCCGATAAACACTTACATAAGCAATCCCGAACACCCTCTAATTCTTAAACAAAGGACTTTTAAATTTACGGATATCAAGAATTTCGTTTAGCCCGTGCTCGTTCGGGCTCGAGCCCGTTGGTTCGTGCCCGTTCAGGCTCGAGCACGTTTGGCCCGCACCCTTTCGGGCTCAAGCCCATTTGGCTCTTTGCCCGCTCGGGTTTGAATATTTGTATAATGTGTTTTATTATTTGTATTAATGACATTTAATGCAGGAATTGTGTTTAATTTGGTTGTACAATATGTTTGATAATTTGTATTTCTTATTTAAGGGTGTTTTAATAACTGTATTAATTGTATTTATTGACCGATTAATTAATTGACTACATTAAATAGCATTAATGTGGTTTTTTTTATATGCATTAAAGTGGTGTACACTATGCTTCTTGTCTTGTATGTCTGAAAATTATGTGCATTAAAGTGGTGTACACTATGCTTCTTTTCTTGTAAGTCTTAAAATATTTCAAGCATTAAAAGCTATACTTGCAACAACACAGACTTTTTAAAGACACTTAAATTTCTAGGCTTTTAATTATATGTGTATGCATCTTTCATATTAAAGAAATATTTTTTTGGTTTTAAACATTTTAAGACTTCTAATTATAGATGTCCTAAATACAT
>LBNU01020286.1:0-11515 GCA_014162995.1 Artemisia annua | reverse complement strand
AAGAAAAAGAAAAAGAAAAAAAATGAGAAAAGAAAAAGAAAAAGAAAGAATAAGGATGTATGTTGAAGATTTATGGATCACGAGTTCTAGTGTTAAGACTAAAGTTGGTCGCGCGTGAGGTGCATGTTACGATCCTAGATCGGACGCATGAGGTGCACGTGAAATGTACTCGCCAACTTATGTCTATTTTTGATGTATTCCAAAGTCTTTGTATGTATCCAATATCCTTGATGTGGACCACATTTCTCTTGCAAACCTTCTTAAGGGAAGATCGATAACTACTTAGCGTTTGAATTTGGTATCTTTATCGGACTAAGATTTGGGAGCGGGAGGTGACTACACACAAGTAACTTCCATGAGTGGTATTGGTATCTAACGTCTAAGATTTGGGAGCGGGAGGTGACTACACACAAGTAACTTTTCTATGAATCGTGTTCTTGCTCTATGACCCTTAATCGTTATCAAAAGATAATGAAAGTCATTCACACCGTCATAAGCTAAAGTAGTATAATATATATAATGTACATAGTGGAAAATGGGAAACCGGGGCGTTTTAGGGAATAAATGATTTCGAATTCCTCTTGAACGTTTTGCTACTTTTCAAAGTTAGTAAAGAGAGTTTGTGAAGTTATTTATCTTTAAGGCGTGATGTGATTACATTGCGTGAGGACACGCAATACCTTAGTCTGGGGGATTTTGATATGTGCTTATTCACATACCTTTTATTCACCATTATTAGACTATTATAGACCAAAAACTAACGTTCAAAGCCAAAGATATCGTGTTTTTGTGTTTATGACTGTGCAGGTAAGGATATTGCAAAAACAACATGAAAAGCAACCTAAAAGCCCAAAACGAGCACGAGATGTGGAAAAGAGTTCTAAAGTCAAGTAAAAGATGAAATCTACTTGTGAAAAGCCCGTGAAGACAAATTATTTCTCAAAGGCTCAAGAAAGTAAAAGAGACGCTTAATCAAAGCTCAAATATGATTATGAAGTTTCACTTTCTAAATCCGAGCAAGTGATCACTTTTATGCTTTTGAAGATCTTTGGAAAGCTCGTCAACACATCACCTCAAAGTTACAAGGACTCAAGTCGCATTTTTAGATAGTTTAAAAGCGTTGTATCTCTAGTTTACGCTTAGTATTCACTAAATTTAGAAGATTAAGGGGCTAAGTGTACAAGTTGTAAAAAGGCAAGCCACCATGGCTCCCTTAAATACCTCCCCTACTCTTCATTTTGAGGGTTGTCTAGTCTAGTTTTAGTGAGTCTTAGTTTATTTTTCATGTATTAGTGTAAGTTTATTTTTATGCAAGTTATTTTGATGTCTTAAATCTTTTTCTAGCTTATTTGCCTCTTCATCTCAATCTTTCTTTTACAATCTTTACACCTTATTGTAGCTTACTTTACGTCTTATTACAATCTAATAATAGCTTTTATAAAATTGTTACACCACCTTTGCATGAAAGTACAAATCGTATGGTTTTTTAAAAAAAATATGGGATAGTGTTTGATTTTGGTTCGTGGTTTTTACAAGCTTGTTTAAGTCCTTGGTCTAGCTTATTGAATAGTTTCTACACGTTTTCATTTTAGTTCTAATCTTTTGTCACGTAAAAAAAATAAGTTCCATACATTTTATTAGGTTTTTGCGAGTATCATAGATTAGGGAATTGCGAGTATGGGATTTTGATGGTATTGCGAGTATGGTTTTTGGGGTATTAGCGAGTATGGTGTATTGGAGTCAACTGTTTGCGAGTTTGATACTTATTGCGAGTATGCAATTTATTGCGAGTATGAGGCTCGTTTCCATTCTTGCGAGTATGACCTAAGTATTGCGAGTTTTGTTTATAGTTTTGCGAGTATCAATTTTTTTCATTGTTGCGAGTATCATTTTGATTTTGCGAGTATCAGATTATTACGAATATGGGTTTGTGATTTTTGCGAGTATGCCCTATGTTTCCTTTGCGAGTATGATAGTTTTTTCGAGTATGGTCTAAAAAAGTCTAGCGAGTATTGTTTTTTCTAGTTTGCGAGTTTCATTCATTTCTTGCGAGTAAGCAAGTATTTAGATTGCGAGTTTGGCTTGGCAATCCTTCTATCTTGCGAGTATCATTATCCTAGGCTTGCGAGTATCGTTTTTCTTTACTTATTGCGAGTATGGTGTCTTAGTGTAAGTTTCAATTTTAGTTTTCGAGTCTTAGTTCTTTTTGTATCGTGTCGTTGTAGTCATCTTAGCCGAGCTTGGCTTTTATTCTCCCCATCATTCTTTTGAGTGGGGTTTTACTTAGTTATTTCCTTAACGTTACTCCGTCAAATTTTAATTAAACCTTTTATTTTTATTTCAACTTAGTTAATATCTTTTCTTTTTAGCTTAAGTTTATTACATTAAATCTTTACGTTAAGTCTTTTATCGTATCTTTAGTTTAACTTTTCTTTTCGTTAACTAAATTCCAAAACCCAAAAACATTTTCTTACATTCTTTCTTATTACCCTTCTTCTACGTTTTACTTGGACTTATGTTTTCTTTTATTCGTTCAACTTATGTCTTTTAAACTCGTTCTTCTTTTCATTTAAGTTTTAAACAAGTTTTTGTAGTATAACTAAAAACAAAACTCATCTTTTAAACCAATTCATCTCACATAACTCACGACTCGAGTGACAAGATCAATTTCAACCCTCGTTGGGACAACGACCCGTGGTTTACAAGCTTCACCGCTTAGAATTCCGCGATCAAGAAGCTTTACTGGTGGCCTAACATGAAGGCTGACATCGCTACTTATGTCAGCAAATGTCTTACTTGTTCCAAAGTTAAGGCCGAATACCAAAAGCCATCTGGATTACTACAACAACCAGAGATTCCTCAATGGAAATGGGAGCGTATTACCATGGATTTCATCACTAAACTTCCTAGAACGCCGAGCGGACACGATGCAATTTGGGTGATCGTTGATCGTCTCACCAAATCGGCTCATTTCATACCTATTAAAGAAACCTACAAGATGGATAAGTTAACCAAAATATACATCAAAGAGGTAGTAACAAGACATGGTGTACCAGTTTCGATTATTTCAGATCGAGATAGTCGATTCCCTTCAAGATTTTGGGAATCACTTAACAATGCCTTTTGGAACTCGCCTTGACATGAGCACGGCCTATCATCCTCAGACCGATGGTCAAAGTGAGAGGACCATCCAAACACTAGAAGACATGCTTCGTGCCTGTGTGATTGATTTCGGAAATAGCTGGGATGATCATTTGCCGTTGATTGAGTTTTCCTACAACAATAGCTATCACACAAGCATAAAGGCCGCACCATTCGAAGTACTCTACGGGAGAAAGTGCCGGTCACCTGTCTGTTGGGCCGAAGTCGGAGATGCCCAACTTACTGGTCCGGAAATTGTTCACGAAACAACCGAGAAGATTGTCCAGATTCGGAATAGACTGAAAGCCGCGAGAGATCGTCAAAAGAGCTACGCCGATGTTAGGCGTAAGCCATTGGAGTTCAGAGTTGGCGACATGGTAATGTTGAAAGTATCACCTTGGAAAGGGGTTATACGATTTGGGAAACGCGGAAAGTTAAACCCCAGGTACATTGGACCATTTAAGATTCTAGCTAGAGTCGGCCCAGTGGCCTACAGACTTGAGCTTCCACCGGAACTCAGTAGTGTACACAATACGTTTCATGTTTCCAATCTCAAGAAGTGTTTAGCTGACGAATCCCTCATCATTCTGTTAGAAGAGATTCAACTCGATGACAAGCTTAACTTTATTGAAGAGCCAGTTGAGATTATGGATCATGAAGTCAAGCGGTTGAAACATAGTCGAATTCCTATCATCAAGGTTCGCTGGAATTCTCAACGAGGTCCCGAGTTCACTTGGGAACGAGAAGACCAGATTCGTCAGAAGTACCCCCATCTTTTCACTAATACCACTACAACGACCAACACAGATTGAATCTCGCGGACGAGATTCCCTTTTTAGGGGGGTAGAATGTCACAACCCGCTAATTCCCAGGTCAATACTATTTTCTAAACTCGATTTATTTATTTTAAGACTTACTTGAAAATGGTTTACGTTTAATTTTTAAATTCAATAAACGTAAAGTTGTGGACGAATATAAAAGTACACTGTAACATTAGGTTATATTTAGCCCATGTTACCATATTTCATTGCCATTACATATTTTCATAATTTAATTGTTGAAGACAATTATACAATAATTAGTCACGTATATTCATTAAACAAATGTTTTACGCATGTAAATGATCACACGAGGTACCCAATGCTCCTAATAAATATTTTCTTACATTTTATTACTTCCTAGATGATTTCTCAAGTGCCAAAGATATTCCTTATGCTTGAAGTAATTTCTTTATTTAAATTGTTTAAACACGCGTAACTTTCGTTAACTACTAAACTTATATCAATGCATATTTTTACTACCCAATACATTCAAAATACACCTTTTATACGAAGTTTAGTAAAATATCCCCTAGGGGAGACATGGAGCCGCCCCTCTCCCTTAAATCTTGGAAAATATACAAACTAACTTAGCATCCATTTTTTTTTCATAAGACAAGATCATTAAATGTTGTATGCTTGACCATGCCCTTGCCCTCTTTTTCCCCCTAAATTTCGGCATCCACAAGGACCAATAACATAGATATTTTTGACCACTTGACTAACTCCTATATATATATACTTACTTAAATTNTGTTTATGACTGTGCAGGTAAGGATATTGCAAAAACAACATGAAAAGCAACCTAAAAGCCCAAAACGAGCACGAGATGTGGAAAAGAGTTTGAAAGTCAAGTAAAAGATGAAATCTCTTGTGAAAAGCCCGTGAAGACGAATTATTTCTCAAAGGCTCAAGAATGTACAAGAGACGCTTAATCAAAGCTCAAAGATGATTATCAAGTTAAACTTTCTAAATCCGAGCAAGTGATCACTTTTAAGCTTTTGAAGATCTTTGGAAAGCTCGTCAACACATCACCTCAAGTTACAAGGACTTAAGTTACATTTGTAGAAAGTTTAATAGCTTTGTATCCTTAGTTTACGCTTTGTATTCACGAAATGTAGAAGTTTAGGGGGCTAAGTGTTCAAGTTGTAAACAAGGAAGCATCCCTTTTTCCCTTAAATACCACCTCCTAGCTTCATTTGAGTTAGTTATATTTTAGTTTATTTTTCAAGTATTAGTGTAAGTTTAATTTATGTAATTTTATTTTGATGTCTTAAATCTTTTCCTAGCTTAATTTGTCTCTTCATTTTTAATCTTTCTTTTTAAATCTATAAATCTCTTCAAGCTTATTTTGTGTCTTATTAATCTTTACAAGCTTTTATAAAACCCACCACCTTTGCATGAAACCTTGAAGTCGTATGGTTTTATAAAATGGTTTAGGGCTTAAATTTGAGTCGTGGCTTATTAGCAACTTATTTGGTATCTAAGACTAGCTTTTCATTAAGTTTATATAAGTATTTATCAAGTTCAATAACATTAGTCAAGTTAAAAAGGTTTACAGGTCCCATATTAGGTTTTTGCGAGTATGGGTATCATTTTGCGAGTATGGTTTTTTTATTTTTTTTAGCGAGTATGAGTTTAGGGGTTTAGCGAGTTTCGTTTCCAAAGAGTTCTTGCGAGTATGTTCATAAAGTTAGCGAGTATCAATTTTTGATTGCGAGTATGGGATTTTGATGGTATTGCGAGTATGGTGTATTGGAGTCCACTGTTTGCGAGTTTGGTACTTATTGCGAGTATGCAATTTATTGCGAGTATGAGGCTCGTTTCCATTCTTGCGAGTATGACCTAAGTATTGCGAGTTTTGTTTACAGTTTTGCGAGTGTCATTGTGATTCTTGCGAGTATGGTCTAAAAAGTCTAGCGAGTATTGTTTTTCCTAGTTTGCGAGTTTCATTCATTTCTTGCGAGTAAGCAAGTATTTAGATTGCGAGTTTGGCTTGGCAATCCTCCTAGGCTTGCGAGTATCGTTTTTCTTTACTTATTGCGAGTATGGTGTCTTAGTGTAAGTTTCAATTTTAGTTTTCGAGTCTTAGTTCTTTTTGTGTCGTGTCGTTGTAGTCATCTTAGCCGAGCTTGGCTTTTATTCTCCCCATCATTCTTTTGAGTGGGGGGGTTTACTTAAGTTATGTTCCTAACGTTACTCCGTCAAATTTCATTAAACCTTTTATTTATTTCAACTTAGTTAAATATCTTTCTTTTTAGGCTTAAGTTTATTGACGATTAAATCTTACCGTTAAGTCTTTTATCGTAGGTCTTTAGGTTTAACTTTTTTTCTTTTCGCTGTAACTAAAATTCTCCAAAACCCAAAAGAAAAAAAAAAAAAGACATTGTCTACCTTCTTTTCTTATTACCCTTCTTCTACGTGTTTACCTGGACTTATGTTTGGTCTTTTATTCGTTGCAAACTCTATCCTTTTAAATCTCATGTCTTCTCTTCATTTAAGTTTTAAAACAAGTTTCTGTAGTATTAACTAAAAACCAAACTCATCTTTTAAACCAGATTCATCTCACATTAACTCACGACGTCGAGTGAGCAAAGATCAATTTCAACCCCGTTGGGACAACGACCCGAGGGTTCTGCTTGTTATGCATAGCTAGTTATGCCTGAGTCAGTTGCGCGAGTGCCAGATACTGCGGAAAATGCATATTCCGGCGAAGAAGGCTACACGTGAAAGAAATTTGCTGAGGATGCAGTCCCACCCAGGACCGCGCACAAATCCGCCAGCAGTGAACCATGCAACACGGTTGATCAGCTAGTCGGAGGTGATCTGATAGCCGCGCCGGCTCGACGTCGCTGCAGCCAAACAACTCAACAACTAACACTGGAAACTTCAATGACCCCTACCGCAAGGCAACGGTGGTTTTGCCTTACAATGAATTCAAGAAGTTATGGAAGGAGGATTCAGAGGAACGAGGGAGCCATTTGGAGTTGTTGAGATTGATTGAGACCAGTTAGAGACTGTGTGTTGCATCATCAGGTGGCTGTAGGTGAGAAGAGGGATCCGGGTTAGAGTACGATCATTTCACTCTCATGGGATGCTGCTTTGACCTGGCTGGAAGCAACTACCAAGAAGTCAGCCTTGGGTATTGAAGGTTGCTTGATGCTATGTCGGTGGAGAGCGTTTCAAGAAGATGGTACTCAGGAAGTACTGGGCCCACGTAATGACAGGAGTGATGAAGTTGGCAAGTTTGAATTTTGTAAACTTTGAAGGTACAGAATAAAAACATGCTGCTTATAACATATGTTTCGAAGACGCTAGTGTTGTTTTTTGCCCAGACGATGGTTCAGATCTGAATACCAGGATGTTGCTTGAGAGGTATGGGTGGGAGGATGCCGTCAGTCAATTAGAGGGGAAGTGTGACTGACTTCAAGGCTAGAGGATGCTGCATGAGGACCATGGAAATAGCCAACAACTGATGTTGACCAGCTGTTGAAGGAAACTCCAGAGAAGAGCACTGACCACAAGGAGAAAGTGGGGAGAATCTGATGTAGGGAGTAACAAGTGGGGTCACTCTCAGCAGCAAGAAGTCAGGAATGTAGCGAAAGGCAGTATGTAGCTGGTACACCTGGAGAAGGACGAGGGTGACGTAGGACGCCACGCTCCGTTTTTTGTCTTAAAAAAACCGGGCTGCAACGTAGCATCATCAGGAGAGTGCAGCAGTTGAGCGCAGTGCCGAAATAGAGAGCACTGCCAGAGAGTGGGCATCATGGCCAGGGAATGCTCGGGGTCTAGGAATCCCGCTAGCGTAGGCTGCTCAAGCTGCAGCCAACCGAACAACCGACGCGTAGGGCAGAGGTAACCTGCTGTTGGTTGTGGGTGGAGAAGGTGCAGCTGACAGGAGGTGAGTGCAAGAAGCCCAGAAGGTCAAGGAAATGGTGGTAGATAACCAGCGGCATGACAGCTGGGTCGAGCAATGAGAATCAGGGCAAGGTGAGGCAGGAGCTGCTGCCAGAGTTTATGCTCTCTGGTTTGGCAGACGGAAGCTCAGAACGACGCCGAATGGTGGGTGGACGGTGGTACGGTGTGTGCCTTTTAAATCAATCGCGTGATTGCATCCGAGTTTTGTGTGTGATACCGGGGGAGCATGATAGAGGAGTTTGGGTGTCAGCTGCAGTTTAGCTCCTTATTGTACGTGTGGTAGTGTGCCCCGACCACCTCTAAGAACGTCTTGAGCTGCGTAATGGAATTCAGCTAATGGAAGTCTAGCGAGAGATCTAGATACGCGATTATACAGAGGCTGCACTCGTAAAGCGTTGCTAAATCAGCCTTTCGAATATCGATCTCTCGATGCCAGTAGAGGTTAGGTAGTGTTTGACGTCGCATCATAGGGGATGGATTGTGTTGAGTCGACGGATACCGGATGCCGTCGATCAGTCTGCTGATGAAGAAGATCGTCAGAGTGTTCCTCTACGGAAATGAGGATTCGTTGTCATTTGGGAGGGGAGGGGATCGAAGGTGATTCGTGGTGCGTTCGTCGAAGGTTGGAATGATCAGTCTCTCGTATCGAAGATCAGAAGGTTACATCGAGAGAAGGGATGGCTTACCTCTTTTCTAGCTCCACGCTCGATTAAGAAAGAGAAGAGTCCCAAAGAGAAGCGGGATTGGAGAGATGTGGCCAGATTGTGGAGGGATTTCCGAAATCTTTCCAGAAGATCTTACCTGGACTACGCGCAGCGTCGATCAAATTGAATTCCGTATAAGACTTGTGCCAGGAGCCGCCGCGGTAGCGCGGAGCGCCTATCGGTTAGCACCTACGGAGGGGGGATGCGAAGAGGTTGGTCAGAGCAGTTGGGCTGAATTGTCGGGAAGACAGGTGGTTGTATCAGGGCCGAGTTCTCTCGCCTGTGGTGGAAGCTGCCGTTCCTGGTTCGTTAAGAAGAAGGGGATGATCCTTCCGCAGGATGTGTAGTCGAGTTACTCGGGAGCTGTAATAAGCTAACGATTAAGAACCCGGATTACCCACTTCCAAGAATCGTCACGGACTTATGTCGATCAAGCTTCTTCCACGGGGTCGTCGTCAGTGTTACTCCATAGATCGATCCGAGATCACGTTTATCATCAAATTTCGAGTCAGGGGAGGAGGGAGGTCTATCCCCGGAAAGCGCATCAGGAGCTCCGACTATGGCGCATTGACGAGGGATCTCCAGGAGGTCAGTGCATTCGGGCTTGAGGCCCGGGACTAACGCACCCGCGAGGTATTCATGGGATCTCTGATGTGACATAGGATCGTGTAACGTCGTATTCTTGGGATAAGTTCGTTGATTTGTCATTGATGGAGAATCGGTTATAGGATAACTAAGATGAGAAAGAGCACGAGACACCTCAGAGCTAATCTTAGACCGGTGTATTAGATGACCAGGTAAGAGCTATATGCAAATTCTCGAAGAGTGGGAATGTTTGGATGATCTGACTGGTACAATTCTGTACGTGGTCAGCGTGATTGACAGTCAGGGTATTCACGTGGATGCGCAGGCCCCAAGATTGAGTCTCAATCAAAGATTGGGCGGGCACCGTACGACAGACCCACAGGATGGTATCGGGCCAATTCTGTAGACTCGCCGGTCTATGTACCGAAGGTTTACTGTGAAGGTTCCGCAAGATAAGCTAAGCCTGTTAACTGCGGAGGAAGCCGCGAGGAGAGAAGAAGGTACAGATTGGGGAGGAGGTGAGTTGAAGAAGAAGCTTTTCAACGTCGCCTTAAAGGAAAGGGTTGGTGGCGAGGTGCAACGCTATGTTTGTGGCCCACGGCTGAGGGTAGTGGAAGACTTTGTTGGTTTACTGCGACGCTGGGAGCGAGCAAGAGGTTTGGACGCCGATGTTAATGCAAGGAGAGTAAAGAGGGGTGAGTAGCGTAGGTGTGCCATCGTCGGATGCAACTGAGAAACGTCGATGAGAGAGAATTACTACCACGCCGAGATTTGAGGGGGGGTGTTAGCGCAGTGTGTTGTTTGGCACTACGCATGCGGGTGGAGACACTACCTTTGGATGGGGAGCTGGGAAGAGGGGTGGGTCGACGGGGACGGATCACAAAAGGGTCTACGACATGATCTTAAACCAGAAGAGTGAATATGAGACAGGCGACGGGATGGTTAAATGTGCTTAGCGACTGATGATTGTGAGATTCGTTAGTCGACGCCGGCAAGGGCAAATGTTGTGGCGCGATGTCGGGTTAGTCGAAGAGGAGAGGTCAGGACCCTCAGAGTAAGGATTGTTGGAGGGGATGACGATGGTGGTTCCCCTCCCGCCTGTCCGGCAACGGAAGATTCTGGAGCGTCAGCTGAAGGCACTCAAAGGAAGGAGGAGTTAGACCAGGACGAGGGAAAATTGTGACCGGGGTATGCCAGAAAGCGAGAATGGCTTCGTAAAAAGGTCTGATGGAGTTGGTGTTAGTTTGGAGACCGAAATTTGGATGTCCAGCTGTGCGGGAGGAGATGTCAGTGATTTGATTTATTCACGAGAGATCCACAATCGAGAGATACTTCTATCACCCAGGAGTCTGGAGCAAGATGTACTTAGACCTGAAGAAGGCTGATATTGGTGGGGCCGAAGAGGGACGGGAAGTGGAAGCGATAGTAGGACTAGGAAGTATCGTCGAGCATGTGGGGGTTCGGTGCGTACACGTGTCGAGAGAGTTGAAGCGTGAGGACACCAGGGAGGCGCGGTCAGGGGTTATTGTGAGCAAGCCGGAGAGTTCCAGAAGGAGGAAGGGGGGAACGGGGATAGGAGCCGGGATGGATTTCATCATGCAAAGCTGCGCGAAAGACATCGACGGGTGGTAGGTACGACGATGTTGGGTAATCGTAGGGACCGTCTCACTTAAGTCTGCACATGCCTTCCTGAGAGAGAGAACGGGAGGGTAGTATGGATAAGCTTGCGCGGAGACAAGATTGGCGTGGCGGTTCTGAAATAATACTTGCTGACAGAACTTTTGACAAGCAAAAACCGAGCTTTAGAAAATATCTAGACTAACCGAGACCTTGAAAATATACTAGTATACCTTATCACCTTCGCGGGGATAGGTAGAACATGGAAAACGGACTTAAAATGAGATAGTTAAGGCCTTCCGAAGTTTTTGACGAAAAATATATTTTGACAGCTTTGGTAAAAGCTGAGGGAATAAAATAAATGAGGTTTTTGCACATTTTTATCCACTTTTAGCCAAAACGGAATACACAAAGTTACTATTAACTTAAGGACATTATTTAGGCGCGTTAGAACGTTATAAGAATACCCATAACATGAAAACCGTAAATAAAACACGAAATGAGGAAAAATATATATTTTAGTTACTATTCACAGCTTTTGTGTATATAGTATTTGGCGGCAAAATAAACATACGGACTTGAACATTAGCAAACATTTAAACATTACGACAATTTCCTTGATAAAATTACATAGTTTATTACTAAATTACTTTACAAACATATATGGGTGATAAATGAATTTACAAAAATACATACGACACCTATTACAAAATCCTAAGACGACTTATATAT
>LBNU01020284.1:4718-17350 GCA_014162995.1 Artemisia annua | reverse complement strand
AAATAATAGTATTGTCGAAAAGTAGATTGTGAGTGTAGCAATGGCGGCGAAATTTGAAATTGAAAAATTCAATGGGAATAATTTCTCGTTGTGGAAATTAAAGATGAGGGCTATCCTTAGAAAGGATAAATGTTTAGCGGCCATTGACGAAAGGCCAGCTGAGGTCACGGATGACAGTAAATGGGACGAGATGGACGGAAATGCTATTGCAAATCTTCATCTGGCATTAGCAGATGGAGTTTTGTCAAGCATAGAGGAGAAGAAAAGTGCAAAGGAGATTTGGGATCATCTTGCTCGGTTATACGAGGCAAGATCGCTCCACAATAAAATATTTCTCAAGAGGAAACTTTATGCTCTTTGCATGACGGAATCTACTTCAGTGACTGAGCACGTTAATAACCTGAATACTCTATTTTCTCAACTCACGTCTCTGAGCTGTAAAATAGAGCCTCAGGAACGTGCCGAAATTCTACTTCAAAGTTTACCTGACTCATATGACCAACTCATAATCAACTTAACCAGTAATGTTCTTTCGGACTATCTAGTCTTCGATGATGTTGCAGCCGCTATTCTGGAAGAAGAAAATAGGCGTAACAATACGGAGGACAGACAGGCCAGTTCAAGACAGGTGGAGGCGTTGGTGGTAACGAGAGGGAGGTCAATGGAACCTGGCTCCAGTGGGAGCCACAATCATGGTAAGTCTAAAACAGGAATGAAGAAGAATTTTAAATGCTTCAAATGTGGCAAGCAGGGTCACATGAGGAAAGATTGTAGGAGTTTAAGCAACTCTAATCCTCAAGGAAATGTCGCTAGCACTTCAGAAGATGGTAACGCTCTGTGTTGTGAAGCAGCGGTTGCAAATGAAGGCAGGACGAGATTTGCAGATGTATGGCTGTTCGATACGGGAGCAACTTTTCATATGACCGCAAGAAGAGAATGGTTTCATCAATATAAACCTATCTCTGGAGGCGGATCTGTGTACAGTTGCAATGATCAAAAACTAAAGATCATTGGAATTGGAAGTATCATGGTGAAGGTGCATGATGGTACAGTTCGTACTATTCGGGATGTGCGACACGTGGAGGGCCTGAAAAAGAATTTATTGTCTTTAGGGCAATTTGATGATCTTGGTTGTAAGGTTGAAATAGAAAACAAGATCATGAAACTTATAAAAGGCGCGCTTGTACTTATGAAAGGAGAAAAGGTGGCTGCGAACTTATACCAACTGAAGGGAGAGATAGTTGAGGAGGCGGAAGCATCTGTTGCTTCACATAGTCCAAGTTACAGAGTTGCAATAACATGGCATCAGAAGCTTGGACATATGTCAGAACAAGGAATGAAGATTCTTGTTGAAAGGAAGTTAATTCCTGGCCTCACAAAGGTTTCTTTACCTTTCTGTGAGCATTGTGTTATCAGCAAGCAGCATCGCCTAAAATTCAAGACATCAAATTCTAGAAGTGTCTCTGTTCTAGAATTGGTTCACTCTGATGTATGGCAGGCACCGGTTCTATCCCTGGGAGGAGCAAAGTATTTTGTATCCTTCATTGATGACTATTCCAGGAGATGTTGGGTGTACCCAATCAAGAAGAAGTCTGATGTGTTTGAAGTTTTCAAAGTTTACAAAGCGCGGGTTGAACTTGATTCTGGAAAGAAAATCAAGTGTTTGAGGACAGATAATGGAGGTGAATACACTGGTGATGAATTTGATACCTTTTGCAGGCAAGAAGGAATCAAAAGGCAGTTCACGACAGCATACACTCCTCAACAGAACGGAGTGGCAGAGCGGATGAACAGAACCTTGTTAGAAAGAGCAAGAGCAATGTTGGCAACTGCAGGCTTGGAAAAATCGTTCTGGGCAGAAGCAGTTAATACCGCCTGTTATGTGATAAATCGGTCACCTTCAACTGCAGTTGAGTTGAAGACACCGATGGAGATGTGGACGGGAAAGCCGGTCAACTATTCAGACCTTCATATATTCGGAAGTCCTGTGTACGTGATGTACAATTCTCAAGAAACTACAAAGCTGGATCCGAAATCCAGAAAATGTTTGTTCTTGGGGTTTGCTGACGGAGTAAAGGGGTATCGCTTGTGGGACCCCACTGCCCACAAAGTAGTCGTCAGCAGAGATGTTGTCTTTATGGAAGACAAAGTTCAAGAGAATGAAGAAGGTGATAGCACTACAAGTGAAACTACATCAATACAGGTGGAAAAGCAATTTCAGTCGAGTGATTCTTCTGAAGCCGTACCACAGCACGAGGTGAATGAGACTAGTGAGTCTCAAGCTCCAACGACTCGTACTCTTAATCGTGAAAGAAAACGTCCTGTGTGGCACACGGATTATGTTATGGAGGGCAATGTTGCATACTGTCTTCTTACAGAGGAAGGAGAGCCGTCAACTCTTCAAGAAGCACTGAATAATTCAGATGCTTCGTTCTGGAGGGAAGCAATGCAAGAAGAAATTGAAGCTCTTCATAAGAATAAAACGTGGGAACTGATGCCACTACCAGCAGGTAGAAAACCCATTGGAAACAAATGGGTATATAAGATCAAGAGGAACGGTGATGACCAGGTGGAGAGGTATCGTGCAAGATTGGTAGTCAAAGGATATGCTCAGAAAGAGGGAGTCGACTTCAATGAAATATTTTCCCCTGTGGTTCGAATGACAACTGTTCGAGTGGTTCTGGCAATGTGTGCTACGTATGATTTACATCTAGAGCAGCTAGATGTGAAAACTGCATTTCTTCATGGAAATCTTGAGGAAGAAATTTACATGCTCCAACCAGAAGGTTTTAAACAAAAAGGAAAAGAGAACTTGGTTTGCAGGTTAAACAAATCTCTGTACGGTTTAAAGCAGGCGCCGCGGTGTTGGTACAAGAGATTTGATTCTTTCATCATTGGCCTTGGATATAACAGACTACACGCAGACCCTTGTGCATATTACAAGAGGTTTGGAGACAATGATTTTGTCATCTTGCTGTTATATGTTGACGACATGTTGGTTGCAGGCCCCAACAAAGATCGTATCAGTAAACTGAAGGCACAGCTCGCTAGGGAATTTGAGATGAAAGACTTGGGACCAGCAAACAAGATTCTAGGGATGCAAATTCACCGAGATAGAGTTAGTAGGAAAGTTTGGCTTTCACAGAAAAGTTATGTGAAGAAAATCTTGCAAAGGTTCAATATGCAAGATTGTAAGCCAATATCAACCCCGTTTCCTACTAATGTCAAGTTATCCTCCAAGATGAGCCCTAGCAGTGAAGAAGAGAGGATGGAGATGTCTCGAGTACCGTATGCATCAGCAGTGGGAAGTTTAATGTTCGCGATGATTTGTACAAGACCAGACATTGCACATGCAGTGGGAGTAGTGAGTCGGTACATGGCGGAACCTGGTAGAGAGCATTGGGAAGCTGTGAAGAGGATCTTTAGATATCTTAAAGGAACCTCGGATGTTGCATTATGTTATGGGGAATCGGGTTTAACTGTCAAGGGATATGTTGATTCTGATTATGCAGGTGATCTTGACGGAAGTAAATCAACCACCGGGTATGCATTTACACTTTCTGGCGGAACAGTAAGCTGGGTTTCAAAACTGCAGTCAGTTGTCGCTATGTCAACGACGGAAGCAGAATATGTTGCAGCTGCTCAAGCCAGCAAAGAAGCAGTATGGTTGAAGATGTTGTTGGAAGAGCTCGGGCACGAACAAGAGAAAATTACTCTATTTTGTGACAATCAGAGCGCCTTGTATCTGGCAAGGAATCCAGCATTTCATTCAAAGACAAAGCATATACGAGTTCAGTATCACTTCGTTCGTGAGAAAGTGGAAGAAGGAACCGTGGATATGCAGAAAATTCATACTGATGATAACGTGGCAGATTATCTGACGAAAGCAATCAACTGTGACAAGTTTATATGGTGCCGATCCTCATGCGGCCTAGCGGAAACGTAAGCAACATGAAAGTGCAAGGAGGGATAACGGTGTGAAGATCGATTTAGCTTCAATCAGATCTTTAAGTGGGAGACTGTTGGATAGATACACTGTATCTTTTGGATAAGATATGGAATCTTACAAGTTGGAATGTCAAGTTGAAATATGTAGTCATACATGACGTATTACGCAACCAAGTTGCCTATAAAAGGCATGAACTACAGCTTCATTTGCATCCCATTCCAAAAGCACGAAACACATAGTGTGAGTAAACTTTGAGAGTTTGTGTGGTATCTCCTAATTCTTTGTAAGTAGAGAGAATGTGTAACTCCTAGTTTTCATCATAGTGAAACGTATCTTTCCTTGCCCGTAGTTTTTACCCTTTTGGGGTTTTCCACGTTATATCCGTGTGTCATCTTTTATTACATTTCATATTTTAGTTGTGGGTTTGCTTCAGTCCGGTGTCACTTTTCTCAACACATTTTTGCGGTTAAAATTAAACGAACGAACATGAGTAATGCTCCGTTCGTGCTTGTCCAGTTCGTTTATAACCCAGCTGAGTAATGAAGCCGCACAACGTAGTAGGTGGTTCTTCAAATGCACATCAACATTTTAAAGTATTTTACTACCAACAGATTCAACTTATAAATTTCACAAATCAAATGCGTACCCGTTATTTAATCAGCTGACATTAAACAACTTTAGCATTATTTAACATAAAACATTTTCAATAGTAATGTTTGCTCAGTTATTTACGTTATGGATAAATATTTGATCTTTATACATTTATGCATTGAATCTATAGGTGTAAAATTACATTTGAGTTGAGAGAAATAGCTCAAGTCATGTAATAATGTCATTACGTGTGCGTGTTGAAGTCCACTTACTATTATTTGGTTCACTATTTAGTTTGTGCATGTGTAATATGTGTATTTAGCATATGATATGATGGGTGATTGGATAAGGGAATTTATATTAGCTTAGGTGACCCTAGATGTTTGAAATTTTGAACAATACTTGGTCTATTTTGAAGCTGTGCGTGCACCAACACACAATGCAGTTTGTATTATATAACATGTTATCAGTAGTAGACTTATCACGGGTGGATGAGTGGATCTATGGTTTAGTTATGTGGAGAGAAACCCCTTGTAGTGTTGCCTTATTCTGGGCTGCATAGTTATTTACTGGTTTTGGATGGAACAATCATTTTTGACAGTTTGCTTGCATAGTCACATTGATATTTGGGAGTTGTTATAATACGATGATCAGGTCAGCTTTGGGTATGCCGCTCAACCATCCCTCTTTCTTCCAAGAAATATAATGATGTTTGCATGTGAAGTGTGTGATCGCTTGCCAGCCTATATCGATTCAGTAAAATCAAATGAGGCCTTAGGCCTTTAGCCATGAACCCAATCACCGACCAGTAGTGGAGGTTAGCTGTTCTTAAGAATATTTGATCCTGGATCTTAATTCATTCACATTTGGTTTAGTGTTCTTAAATCTATCTGTTTTTGCATCTTGGTCTTAAAAGTTGTATTGTTTCCAACAGAATCTTGATGATACAAGCTCCTTTGCGCACTTTGGTTGCTAGATATTCACTGGCACACATAGTCTAACTGGTCGTTCATGTTGTTGTGACAGTAGTTGAAGGTTTTCACAAAGGATTTTAATTTAAGATGTCAAGGCTTTAAATCTCCACTTGACTTCATTTTTACGGGTTATTCACTGTAGTTACCTTTTCAGAACACATGATCTCAGGCCTTCCATATGCGCATCACTTTAGCTTATGCTATCTCAATGGCTCAATGCATGCATGAATCATCGTGTGTCGCTTAGACCAATTGCCTTTTGTCAATTTAGTCTATTACGTAACGCCCCTATTTTCTTTTTTGCGCTTTATCTTAAACTTTACTTTAAATTGTTTTATATCAAACTGAAGATTTGAACCAAAATAAATACCAGATTGTCACTAAATGCATGTATACAAGTCTTTATTGCAAGGACATTAAGTAGGACAAACAGTAGTACAATGATCATAAGAATTAACAGGAAAGGAGCTATTTTTATCCATCTGAGATATCAATCTGGCTTAGTATTCTTTAGTAATTGGTGAATACCAGCAGCTTATGTAGCCAGACACATGTACTACCTTTCAACTCTTTGGTGTATGCATTAAATAGTTGTATATGGTACATGCGATCATAGAAATTTTTGATAGCATTGTACTAATATTAAATACATACATACTATACAAGTGTTAAGATGTGTGAGACAGAGAGTAGGACAATAGGAAAGGTGGCCTCTTTAGAAATCTCAACATATGTTGTTTTGTATTTGATCATGTAATGTCACAAAAGGATGATTTTGAATTTTCGACAAGTTTTTAGTTTTCGTTATGTGCATAACACACGATTAATAAGTGAATGATTTTGGGTCTCGTTTCTATTCCCACGAGTTGAAAATTTAGGCAAACTCATGTTAAAAATTGTCGTTTTTCTTGTTCTTATTTTGAACAAGTCTCTTAAGATCCATTTATCACTCCATAAGTTCATCTCTTCCATGAATAACAAGAAAACACAATTCTGTTTCTTTCTGATACACTTTGACAATAATTCCATTAGTCAACACTCATTTTCTAAATCAATACATGCATGTCAAATTATTTCAAATCAAAATCAAAATACAAAACCAATGGAGGCTTTCAACAACCCCTTGCAGCTCCATTCTTTGAGCTCGTGGAGCTGACTAAATGGTAGTTTTATAGAGCCATCATTGCCGAATTTGTTGGCACATTCTTGTTTCTTTACGTTACTATCCTGACTGTCATCGGCTACAAGAGCCAAAATGACCCAACCAAGAATCCTGATCAGTGTGGCGGGGTTGGCCTCCTTGGCATTGCGTGGGCTTTTGGCGGAATGATATTTATCCTTGTTTACAATACCGCTGTTATATCTGGTGAGTTTGATTCATGCAAACTCCAAATATGTTAGCACATTTAATATCACATTGCCTCTAAAACCTGTACGTAGAATATGGTGAAAATTAAGTTCATAAGAAAAAAAAAAAAANACGTTTTTCTTACTTTGTGTACTTTTTCCTTTGATGTTCCATATGTTTTCAACTTATTATCTAACTTAGCCAGTCAGACTGCATTAAATCATAGGATTTTCACTCGATTGTATATCAATAGTTGAAAGAACATATAATGGTGTTAAAATGGTATCAAAAACACAGATCTAATCACCCAACCAATCACCCACTGGTGATCACTTTTATTATAACAATAAACACAGTTGACTTGTCCCCAACACGGATGCAAGCCTACAATACAAGAGAAATACTAGCAGTCCCTCTATAAGGTTCTGCTAACATAAACTCACACACTAAACCAAACCCAGAACTTAACAATGAACAAGACTACACTTATACCAAGATCAAGATGATCTTTAAACTATAACAACCCAGAAACTACAAGAAACCCAGAAAACTAATATGGATCTTGATAGAGTAAACTGTATGTAAACTTGAAGATAATGACTGCGTAAAAACTGATCTGAAACCCTAGCTTGGGATGAAAGTATATAAAGCCCAGAAGTTACACATAAGACCCTGCACAATATAAACCACACCAAACTTGGACAAAAGTTATAATTAGTAAAACAAGTATAAAATATTTACATAATGAACCCTCAGGTATCATAAGCTTGTCAAAAGATATTATTTCTAATACCCTCCCGCAAGCTTATGACACAAACAGATTCATCATGCCAAGCTTTTTTACCAAATAACCATGTTGTATTGACCCAAGAGCTTTTGTCAAAATATCTGCAGTTTGCTCTTTAGAATTGTAACACCCCCAAAATTCGGGTCTAGCGGAAGCATACATGCATTGGGGTGCTACGAAATCGGTATCACAACACAAGGAACAAAGAATGGTTTTTATTTCATTTATTTGGAATGAAAGCTGTTATGTAAAGCATAAAGTTTACATGATATAAAATAGTGCGGAAATAGGCCCATAAGTAAATAAAGCGGTCCCAAATGTTCATCAGAGTCGCCTATGACCATGCCCCTTGCCAAGCGCCTTCAAATAGTGAGCTATCGCCTTAAACCTGAGAATACATGCTAAAGGTCAGCTTACGCTGGTGAGTCCATAGAGTTTAAGTTTAAAACAATTGTGGACCTGAAAAGTTTAAGTGCTATATGTGACTAGAGGCAGGTATAGACATCACAATCACAATCTCAATCTCGAACTCAATCTCAATCAATAATTTATCATCTTAGGGAAGATGAAGGGTCATAGTGAGCAGGCCTCTCAACGGTCACTAGCCAGGTCACAGCAAGGAACCACCCGTTACAGCCCCGGATCTAGGCCGCAGCAGAGTCTATTCCAAACTAGGGTCAAAGCGCCCTAGCTCTAGGTCAACTCTACTTCCCTCTAACCTTATCTAGCCAACACATGTAGCAAAACCAAGTAGTAGCAGGTCCAAGAAAATAGTTTGAGCTAGGAAGCTCTCATATATAAACCAGGTAAACACATAACGCATTCGAATATCCAAATCAAGTATATCGGTAAATCAATCAATCAATCAAATCTTAATCAAACCGTTCACGTAATCAGATAAACAATCATGGAGTTTAGTTAAAAGAGCATGTATTCTCCCCCAAAAATAGTTATAAAAACCGTTTAAAAGAAAAGGGGTTATGAACTCACCTTAGCCACAGCAATGCAAGAATCACGACCGACACAACTTGGCATCTAGAGCTAATCACAACGATATCCAAAAGATGGGCACGACGGCACCAAGTAGTACGAACACGAGGGTACATCCTAATACGCATACGATTATCTCAAAATATAGTTCATACAATAATAAAGTCTATAAAAGACGATGTGTCATAGTTTTCGTGGATTACTCAAATCATCACTTATAAAAGTTAAGTATCAATGTTTCGTAACAAAGCTTTATGTTTCGTGTGGTGTGGTAAGAAGACATAGACTCAAGATGCAACTCACGCCAAATGAACAAGACATCGATATGCAACTCACACCAAAGAGAAATAAACATCGACATACAACTCACGCCAAAGAGGAATAAACATCGACATACATGAAAGAAAAACGCTAACAACGCTTCAAACTAACCAAAGAAAATCTAGAAAATGACGACTACTAACTATTTAATATAAAATAGGTCAATTGATAAGTTTTGGTATTTACCCATGATCCCAAGTAGTTTATAATAGTCCAATAGGTTTTATAAGGAAATCACAAGTTAATAGTTCTAATATGAAAGGGTTTTAAGGATTAAATAAAACTATTCGTTTTAAATTCTTTGTCGGGTTTTATAAAAATAATCTTAAAAAGATTTAGAAATAAAATGTAAGTTTAGAAAGTTTTATAAATTTCGGCATGACGCGTCCACTTATATAACATTTCCAAGTCAAAAGACTTTAATAAAATCAATTCTCTAAAACAATATTTCCCGACAATTTATTAGAAAACTAATAAAGTGTAATCGTTGTTTATTTGACATTATTTACTTATTGTGTATCCGTTACGAATCAAATATATTAAATTCGTAAGAGTCTAATATATTGTATTCGGTTGAGGTCCAATAAGTCTAAAATGTCCCATGTCCAACGAGTATTGATATAAGTCCAATAATTGTCCATACGTCCAAAATAATATTCGTCATCCAAGTATTTAATCCGTATTATCCAAGTTCCAATGTAACAATCCCATTATTCGAAACTTATCAAAGATTTATAAGTCAAAGCAATATAGATCATGTTAGTCAAATATATTTTGACACAACTATTCATAACCAATCACCCTTTTTATACTTAACTCTCTCATGATTACAGAAAATGCAACTCACGTAACAACACTTTTATTATCATAAACAAACACACCTTTAATAATTTTTTTCCAAACCCACTAAGAATATTTTGAAAATCAATATACTACTACTTGTTGTGAACCTGTTTTTCTCGAAATAGTTTTCGACACCTTATACCAAATCTGGAACTAAACCATCATCATTAAGTTAAATAAACCAAAAGAGTGAATTTAAAACAAATACCCATACAAGCTGAAAAAATAAGTCGGTCAACGAAATGAGCATTACTCAAATAAACCATAACAAAGCTCAAATCCAAACCTTGACCTGATACGAACACCAACAATCACCACTATGTGGTTTCTTTTATCCAATCCGAACACAACAACAAAAATGATAATAAGTCACAAATATGAGTCACAAAAATAATAAGCTGAGACCATGAGCTCAAAATAACCACAACAGTGAGCAATAAGTCGACCATCAAACCAATACCAAATCGAGACCACACATAACAACATCTATTCGACACCATTATTGTTCGAATCTTACCACACGAAACAAATCAAAACACGTTTTAAATCCGTATTCAAAGCAAATCCGCTAACATGACTTTTAATCTTTATACTATAAGAAACCATTTTTCAAAACGTGTTAAATCCATATATATTATCCACGAAACACATGACAACCATCGAATATATATATACTCGGTTTATCAAGGACAAATAAATAAATTAAAAGGATGGGTTTCACGGCTACCATAATGAAAATGAAAAGAGCGAGACGAAGGAGATGACGATGTTGATGGTGTGGCTGTGGTGGCGGCAACTCACGGTTACGAACCAAACAAGAACCTTCAACAACTCTTACAACCTTCGATCTAATTTTTCCTTCAATAAACACAACTAAAACGAGAGGTGGTGGCGCGTGGACTTTAAAATATGTTCACCACTATGAAACAAAGAAGGGTATGGTGTTGTGGTGATGATACCGTGACTGGAGCGCGAGTTAGATATGGGTTTGGTGATGTTTTGTCGTGCGTGAGATGTATCATAAAATAGGAAATGAGATGGGGATTGTGGTGGTGGTGGCGGTGAGGTTTGGTGACCGGTGGTGTGGCCGGTATATGGTCGGATGTGGCCGGAGAAGATGAGGAGAGGGAGTTGGTGTTGTCGGCTGAGAGAAAGATTGAGGGGTGATGAAACCCTAGTATGAGATAAGATGGGGCTTATATAAGCTACAAGATTTTTAGTGATAACCACAAGGGCCAAAATGTAAATTGTATAAACCTTAGGGGCGGTGGACAGAATCTAACCGAGGGACCAAAACTGTAATTTGCTCTATCTTTCACGAAAATATGGTTCGGGGCTCATTTAAGCAAGTAAACGAAAGATTTATGATGCGGGAATAACACCAATGTGCTCAGAATAATATTTCCAATAAAATTGACTATAAATATGCCTCATTTCTCAAAAGTGAAACCAAACTCAAAGTAAATGATCTTTTCTCAAAATAGAACTTGGTAGGAATTTTGCGGGTTGTCACAAGAATCAATATTAACAGTTTTGATAAGACCAGATGCAACTTTCTCTCTAACCAAATGCACATCAATATCAAAGTGCTTAGTTTTCTCATGCATAATAGGATTAGCTGCAATTTGCACAGCTGATCTATTATCACAAAACAACTCAACTGGAATCAACCCAGTTTCACCCAGATCAGTCAAAATTTTCAAAATCCACATGACCTCACATGTAGCAGATGCCATGCATCTATACTCAGCCTTAGCAGATGACTTAGAAAGAGTAGCTTGCTTTTTACTCTTCCAAGACACCAAGTTACCATTCACAAACACACAGTATCCTGAAACAGACTTTCTAGTGATAGGACATTTAGCCCAGTCAGAATCAGAGAATGCAGTCACTCTAAAATTACCCTGAGTTTTATTAAACCCAATACCACTACCAGGAGCAAGTTTCAAATATCTAAGAACTCTTAGACCAAGATCATAATGAGACTGTAAAGGAGCATGCATATGTTGGCTAAGACAGTGAACAACATAAGAAATATCTGGTCTAGTCATAGTAAGATAAATCAGTTTACCAACTAACTTCTGATAAGCAGTAAATTATTCAGTATTAATATTTACCGTTTAACCGTTTAAAACTAATAATAATAATAATAAGGTTAATAATAATAATAATAACCATCCGAGACTAGACCGTATCCGACAAAAGTAAAACAACACTTCACAATCCCATGTTCGCCTCAACCAATTATACCAAAATCTATTCCTAAACCCGTCACTAATCCTAATAACCACAACTTCAATCCCAATGCCACATCGGCTTCACCAAAACTTAACCTAATCTAATTATTAACAAACCCAAATGACCAAATAACTCAACCAAAACAACCCATGACCACCCACCACCACCAAAGTGGCTCGATGGTGGTGGTCCAAGGCTGCCGAGCCACAAACTCAACCAAACGAACCCAAATCCAATTCCAATCACAAATTCATGTCCCATTTGTCACCAAACAACATCAAAACGTAAAATAATCACAAACCCTCACCGAGTCACGAGTTGACTCGGTGAGTTGGACCGAGTCGTGACTCCACCGAACCAAAACCAAGGAAAACCACACGAGTTACCTTCGAATTTAATCAAAAACAAACAAAACTTTCGGTTTCAATTAAAAATGGAATTAGGGTTTTGTTAAAAATGAGTTTTATTAAGAAAACGTGTGAGAAAAAGGTCAAGGGATGCTCGAATACTAATAGCTCGTCGGAAAATGTGAGTTTGGCCGGAAAAGTACAAAAGTCGAATCTACAATTGTAGATCTAGGGCGCGTCGCGA
>LBNU01020283.1:2535-17506 GCA_014162995.1 Artemisia annua | reverse complement strand
TTTTTGCCATCACCTTGCTTTTATTTATTTGGGTGATGTAATATGACAATGTGATTAACTCTTAATATTTTTGATATATATATATATATATATATATATATATATATATATATATATATATATATATATATATATATATATATATATATATATATATATATATATATCAAAAATATTAAGAGTTAATCACATTGTCATATAACATCACCCAAATAAATAAAAGCAAGGTGATGGCAAAAAAGTCCAGCTTGAAGAATTATACAGTTCTTTGGAGAAGCATGTAGTCGCCCTCACGAACTCTGCCTCCTACTGCTGTTTGGTGACATTCAGTTGTGTCCGGTAGCTTTTGATGCCAAGTAGTAGGTATTCAACTCGCATATGATGACTAGACCCTTCATCCAGTGAAGAACAGCAAACACAAGTGTCTTCTTCTCATTAGATGGTAGATGATGCAATTTTCCTTTGGATGAGATGTCTATCACCGCATACAACTTCCAAATCCAGATTTCATACCAATGGCTCCAAAGAAAGGTGTGAAGATTGCAACCAAGAGGAAGACGGAGAAGATGGTAAACCCGTTGTTCGAGAAGTGGCTGAAGTAGCTTGGTATTGGTGGAGCTTTGCCACCAAAGAAGGATGTCCACCGATTTGTGAGATGGCCACAAGTTGTGAGGATTCAGAGGAAGAGGGGGATCCTCAAGCAGCGTTTGAAGGTCCCTACCAGCCTTGAACCAGTTCACCAAGACTCTTAACAAGTATGAAGAGTACAGGAAGAAGTGGGGTGGTGGTATAGTGGATCCAAATCACAGGCAAAAACCAGGGCTAAGGAGAGAGTTCTGGCTAAGGAGGCGGCCCTGGTAATCAGTTGTTTGCAGTTGAAGATGTGATACCCAAAGGTATCAACACCATTATGGAAGTTCTTCATACCCTTCATATTAGATGAGTGGGTGAGGATCCTTGAGTGTAAGAGTTAGTCATAATGATCTGCACACACAATATTTCATACAGAAAGACCAAAGAAATATGTTATGGTTAGAATCATTCATAACATAGACACATATACAAGGCAAGTCCCCAACAAGAAGATTATAAAGCAAATGCACACACCAAGACACCCATAAACCGCTGGGAAAAACACCGCTAGAGTAATTAACCGCTACACAAACAAACCGCTAAACATGCAAACCGCTAAACAAACAAACCGCTAAGCAAACAAACCGCCGATAAGCAAACCGCTGATAAACTAACCGCTATTAAATTAACCGCAGTAAAACTAACCGCTGTTAAACTCACCGTTGTTAAACTAACCGCTGTTAAACTAACCGCTAATCTAACCGCTGCTAATCTAACCGCTGTCAGGAAAATCTCATATGCAAACCGCTACCAAGAACATAGAGTAACCGCTAACAAGAACACATTCTAAGCCAACCGCTATCAAGAACACAAGTCAACCGCTAACAAGAAAAACTCATACGTAAACCCCAGATAACACAAAATGTATAACATATATACACAGCAATCAACACAACTAGAAACTCACATCAAAACTATTAGGATAAGCACTAAACTCCTATCCTACAACATCTAATAACCAACGATTACTTCTACGCTCTAAATCAGCTTAAACTAAAATAAAAATCGTATGGGGAAGACAAGTAGGCACTAGAAATAATTAACGAAAGAAGGTATAACATATATAACACACCAAAAACGCACCTAAGAGGATAAAACTCAACGAGAATGCAAGAGATTAAAGACAAAAAAGGAGCAGCGGTTTTTTAGAGAGAAAGAATGTTTTTGAAAGTTTAGAGAAAGAGAGAGAGAAAAGGTGCAAGTGAAGCACACAATGATCTAACCGCTGCCCTTATAAATAGTATGAAAACTTTCAACAACATGTCAAAATAAGTCCCTCTACTATACAAACCGCTGAACAGATTCACAATATGGCAAAATAGGTCCTTCAGTAAAGCACACAACTAACAACATACACAAAGCACATACACAAGGCAAGATAACGACCAGCAAGACAACAAAATCACACATGAGAAGCAATCAAAGCAAATCAAACAACCATTCTCCCCCTCAATCAATGATCTGAATTTTGTAGAAAAAGTCAGAATGCATTGATTGAAGAAAGAAAACCACAAGAGTAAAGGAGGAAAGATCAAGCTGGTAAATTCAAAAGAGCAGAGAAAGTCCGAGTCCTGAGAAGAGATACTCAGAAGTCATAGAAGGAAATGCATCAAGGGTGAGATGTGAAATCTCCCATCATTGGAGATTTGAGTATCTTTGGCCTCCATGTTTTGTGCCTTCTTGTGTGGAAATAGTAAGAAGATTTTCCACTTGAGTAAGGACAACCTGCATTATCACAAACTCGATTGCATGTATATTGGTTAGTGACAATAGTATCCAAACCCTTAGGGATTTTCCGGCTGATCATGGGATTGCCATTTGTAAACTCCTTATTGGTTGGTATCCACTTAAGTCCAATGAGCTTAAAAATTCTACTGGTAGGAATCCACTTTAGGCAAGATCTAGAATTATTAAGCTTCTTATGCACAGAAGATGACTTTATATAAATCCTAGGCTTAACCAGTTGAAGCTTAACAGAGTTCTTCACTAAAGCAAGAGTCATCAAAGGGGGTTGTGATCCTAGGATTCCGTCTGATGCGTGGTTTTGTGACCTTACAACAGGTTTTACCTCTCGAGGGATCTCAAGAGGCTTACAACCCCACCAGGCAGTGTACGTGACCGATGTAGTATAGGATAGTGGTAAGTACGGGGGATTGATCGTTCTATCACAGGGAATAGTGTTCGTTATGATAGAAAAACTACTCTAATAGGTCTAAGGGTGGAAGGAAGATTCTTTTTGTATTTTTGTATTTTTATGGAAAGCAAGTAAAATCTCGGTTTTGGAAGAAGGGCAGAATTAGTTGCTAGTCAACTAACCCAAGTTTACTACTTATGCAAATAAAAATAAATAAAAATCTAAACTATTGTGGTTGTGAAAACAATATGGAAAAAAGTTGTGTTTACTTAGATTTCATTACTCCCTAACTATCTTTTACCGGTTGATTGATATGTATGTTACTTGTGTGGATGAAGGGTGTATTCCTAATAACTCATGGAGTGGCATACATATCTCTCCAATTCTATGAGCTCTTATCTCGCCCTATGCCATGCACGCACTACAAGAATTCTGTCGATTACCCACGGACCATATTTGTGGGTAAAAGGCTTAAAACCGTGGGTAATTGGCTAACACCCACGAATTTCCCACGTCAGTCGTTAAATGGGTAAAACCTCCGAGGGTAATTGGTTACCCACAAAATTTTCAATTCGTGGAAAAATTTACCCATGACGTGTTTAGTGGGTGATTATGTTATTCTGTGGGTAAATATTCCACGGGATTTTCGTGTCATACGATGAAATACCCATGCATATAATTGTGGGTAATCACCAGGTAAAATTATTTACAAATATTGTGGGTAAATATTCTTGTATCCGGATCTACCCATCATAATTTATCCATGATTTCTGACATGGAAAATAAGCAACATAACATATTTCTAAATATGCATTTCATATGAACCTACATAGTCATATAAGATCCCAAACAGAAGTACTAAAATGAAATTGTATTCAATTCATATCATATCCGAAGTACAATGATTTTGTTTTAAGAACATATATTAAAAAACATATACATAGCTATAACTTGTTAGCATAGATACATTAACGTTATTCACGGGTCATTAATCTTGTAGGCTAGGGTGTTGAAGACGCAGTCTCTCCATTGTGGTTTTCACTTGCTAGTCTACACTTGGAACCATCTATCTTTGCTATATAACCTGCACGGCAACACATATTATAACTATACATTATAAAAATCATCAAAGGATTATGAGGAACTAAAAATTCAATTACGTAAGACTAAAGTATTGAAATTTACCAATAAATTTATTTGTTCTAGGATGTATGTGATCTATTGATTCAACGGTTTTGACCTTCTAGCCTGCAAATTAGTACGAGGGATTATAGTCTAGAATCTAGATAATCAAATTCATGTTTATTTCAAGCCTAGAACCAGTCCATGATGTTTAAATTACAATAGTTAAACATATATATTAAACAGAAATGTATATCATACGACAATAATAGATTTGTTAATTTTGAACCAAAATGATTAAATGATTATATGTATAAAGAAAGATGGATATACCAATCTACACACCAACACCAATGGAGATTTGCCACACCCATTGACAACCGCTTCCTTTCTTTACTAAATTCTGAAAATATGAGATAGCTTATATTTGAGTCAAACTATTGTGCTAGAGATGAGTAGATGACAATAGAAGAATTTAAATATTGTGATTTGTCATTCACCACCAAAGAGTTTAAACAAGATTGATCAGGTGTTGGTTAAAAATGTAAAACACTATCTCATTAGCAAGGTAATGGCGTGATATGTGGAAGATGGGGGAATTCAGTTTCAAAAGTTTAAAATTTGAAGTGTTTGAGTGATGGTTTAATTTTCATTAAGTCATAGAGGCGGGAATTTTCCCTCTATAACATAGCAAAATGAATCTATTTTATCCAATGTATATATTTGTATACTTAAGTACTTAAAGTGCAACGGTGACCACAAACAGACCAACAAGACCATGGTTAGGGTTGAGCATCGGTCCAGGACTGGACCGGACCGAGGACCGAATTAGCTAAAAAGTGAAGACCGAGGACCGGACTGAATGTGATCGGTCTGGTCCGTTTCGGCTTGGTCTTGGTCAGTCCGGTCCAACAAGGCCAAATAATCGGTTTGTTGTCCGGACTGGACCGGACCGACCGTACCGAGGACCGAATTAGCCAAAAAGCCAAGACCGAGGACTGTACCGAATGTGGTCAGTCCGGTCCGTTCGGGTAGTTTGCTCAGCCCTAACCACGGTTACATCAACTTTTCTATAGAACAACTTCATGACCAATTTAGTGTAATAAATAGATCGATGACACTTTTTTTTTAACACTAAAATAAAATTTTCATTAATAATTAAAAGCACTATATTAATAATTTAAATAAAATTAAAAAGGTTACAATAAAAACTAACACTTAAACTAATAGTCTAAATTATATTTCTCGTTTATTTTTTGATTCATCTCCAACAACATATGTCGTTGTATTTCGGGCGAAGGCTCATCGATGCATGAATGATAAAACATGGGGTCTTTGTCCCTTTTCCGTTTTCACTGAATTGAAACATTTCATGTTGCAGCTCAAGTTTTTTTCTCTCGGTATTTATAGTGTTAAATGTCTAATTTTTTATTATTATTTTTTAAACTTTTTAACACCTTAAACGGTGTATGTGGTGTGGCTTGAGCCGTTTCTAATAGAATATGTTAATACAAATATCGCCTAAAAACGTTATTTATATTTTACGATCTTTGCTAAGTTTTGTTAATGACAAAGTACAAACTTTAGTTTATAAGTAATTCATCACTTTAGTTTTAAGTCTTGTATAAACTAGACTTAACATTTCTTTTTAAACATAAACATAGTTTTTATTTCTTTAAAAAGAAAGTGTCACATCACATTAATAGAAAGTTTATGTGTTTGACCATCTTTGGTTCATACACACTATTTTGCAGATTCCACATTTTGAGACCTCAATTCAAAGACCAACTCTGGACGTGACCTTGTGTGTCGAACTTAGTCTTTACAGTCTCAGTATAAAGAAAGTGTGCATCCCAATTCATCATAGGTTGCACTATTGGGTTTAGATCAGTTTTGGTGTGTTTTATCCTGCGGTATACTGCGTATCTTCCAACAACAACTGTTGGAAGTACTTCTCATGTGAGGCATATGCATGATGATACTTCCTGACCTTGATGATGACCTTGTTTAGTCTTGGAGGGAGATTGGATAACTTTTGTGTCAAGATTCTGAGACATGCTCAGCGGAATCTGGCGGAGACCCGCTGGGGTGAGAGCTGGCAACAAACATTAAGGGGGCGGCAGGTTAAACCCTTCTCAAGTGCGGCTGCCAGCCAAGTATTTGAGCCGCACAACGGTCTGACCTTGTTGGATTAAAAATATCCTGAAACAAACTCTTGACAAGAGAAGTCCTCATCACTGTTGAGAGCTATATATTCCAGTGATTCCTCATCATCTAACCTCAGTAACATTCACTTGTACTTGTGTGGATTCTCGTATTAATCGTAACTGTGTGACCCTAACTATAAATTAGCTTATTTGAACAAGTTAAATGGGCAACCCGCGTGAATGAATTTTTGAAGGTAAATGTGCAATCACAATGTGAATACAATAGGATACGAAAAGATGAAGTCGACAGTTGATCATCCCAAAGAAGTACCAAGGTTTCAAAGCCTTCATTATAAGTTGCAAGACCTGTGATATCTTTGTTGTGGGTAATAGATCTAATCGTAGTCGGTATATACGTTATTTTTATCAAATTGTTTAGGAAAGTGATCGGTTGTTGTTTATTAGGCCTCAAATACATACCGTCACTTGTTAGGGTGAGTGTTATCTCATACGCGTCAATCATATCAAATTCCAACGGAGGGAAAAAGGCGAGTGAGAGGAGAAAAAGAGAAGAGATAACCACTCCCTACACCCCTATAGGTAGGGCTTTTTTGTTAGAGCCTTACTACAATAACAATACCGAATCACTGTCTAATCCACATGAATACCAACATGACACGTTATCCAATGAAACACTTATACCGATTAATATAGTCTAAGGAACAAACAGACAAAGATAATAACAAGTCTTGCAACTTATGAGTTTGAACTTGTAACTATCTTGGAATGAATCCTTTTGTGCCAACATATCTCCTTCGGTCATCGTACATTAGCAGATCACACAAGTCAACATGTAGCTTCTGCATTAGGATGTATGTATGGATTATGGGATTTAATATAATCAAGCCTACACAGTGATGGTGTGGATTTTTCTATGCAAAGTTGTATTCGAGATATGTGTATAAGATACGACAGCTCTATGCCAGTGAAAACCAATATGTCAGCTCCTGGCGGAAAACGTGGCGCTACCATGAGTCTCAAGAGTTATTAAGGGTTCCGCCGTGTTCCCTCTCAGGGTATCCCGCCAGAACTGACACATAGTCCAACTTTCACACAAAAGTACAAATCCATCACAATGATAAAAATGGTCACCATCAGAATCTATATACATGCATTTACCCTAAAATGAGAAGTACCTCCAAAGTGTGTAAGAACCAAGAGAGATGCAAACGACAACAAACAACTGAACTATAAAGCCCAGATGTGCCAGTCCTATGATGATGATGTGACAGCTTTCGTTTTTATGGATTAAAGAACTAAGTTACGACACACAAAAGGTCCATCTAACTTATGTATTGACTCAATGTGAGAAACTTCAAAAGTGTGTAAGAACCAATATAATATGGTCCAAGGTACACCCACATAAACGTTTCTATTATGGGGAGGAAAGTGCTTTGATCTCTATTTCGGTTGAGCTTATTATAAGAAATATGAGAGACACTATACTGTTTATCATAAGTTAAAAATAGATAACTGTATTAATAGTCTATTTAAATAACAATGACTGTATAACCAATATCCGCAGATAGAGAAACTTATACTTACATAAACTAAAGTTTGTAACTTTTGTCAGGTGTAAAAAAATCCTGTAGCAAAGATCGTGAAATACATTAGAATAACGTTTTGAAGGTCGATTATTTGTACTTAACATAATTCCTAATTAGAAACGGCTAGGCCACACCACATTACATCCACAAGGACAAATTATTTTTGTAAAGAGTGTTTCTAAACGTTGGTTAAAATTTAACAAATAATAACAGTATTTTTAAAAATTATAGACATAGCGCGAATTAATAACGACCCGATCCTGAATAAATAACTTGAAGCGGCATACATGATATAGAATAGTTTCATATAGATTCAGATGACAATAACAAAAAGGGACAAAGACCCCCAATGGTTATTATCATGTCATCCTGATGTAGCATCGATGAGTACCTTCCGCTACCTGAAATACAACGAACATAATGTTGTTGGTGATGAATCAAAAAATAAACAGAAAATATTTAGACTATTTAGTTAAGTGTTAGTTTTTATTGTACCTTTTTAATTTTATTGAAATTTAGTAATATTAGTATGCTTTAATTATTAATATATGAAAAACAAATTTTATTTTAGATGCTCTAAATATATAAAAGTGGTGCAATCGATTACATACCCTATTTACTATAACTACTGAATATTGAGGTCATGAATTGATCTATAGTAAAATTGATGTAAACGTGGTTAGGGCTGAGCAAACTACCCCGAAACGGACCGGACTGACCCACTATTTCGTGCTACAAGATTCTCCTCCGGTCTTGGCTTTTTGGCAATCGATCCCCTCGGTAACGTGTCGGTTCCGGTCCACCATCCGACAACAATATACCGTTAATTTGGCCTCTAGTGTGACCTGACGATAATATATCTCAGAGAATCGAAAGCCGAAGACCAGACCGCGCATCAACAATTTCTAGGAATCGCGGTCTCAGGCTTCGAATCCATTATTTTAGCTATTCCGATTCCTGGTCCGGCCCAGTCCGTAGACCGAGATGCTCCAATCCAATAAACAAGGATCTTTAGTTGCTGTTTGATGGTCACCGTTGCACTTTAAGTACTTAAGGATATACTATAATATTCCATTAACACTATGGATAAAAGTCTATAGATTCACACTTATTTGCTATTGGTTAATATGAGGAAAATTCCCGCCTCTATGACTTAATGAAAATTAAACCATCACTCAAAAACTTCAATTTTTTAACTTTGTGATAACTTTGAATTACTCTCCATACTTTCACATATCACGCCATTTACCTATTGCTAATGAGTATGTATGTGTTTTACATATTTAACCATACCACCTGATCTAATCTTGTTTACTAAACTTACTTTGGGTGGTGAATGGCAAATCACAATAATTTTATATTATCTACTATTTGCTGTCATAACATCACTCATCTCTAGCACAAATAATACAGTTTGAGCTCAAATATTAGACCATTCTCTAATAGTTTCAGAATTTAGTATAGTACAAATCGATCGGTTCATCGACAATGGTGTGTAGGCAAATCTCGCATTGGTGTTTTGGTGAATGTAGATTCTAGGTATAAAATGGGTCTCATTCTTTGTTTTTACAACCTATATATTCAATCTAACTCATTTGGTTCGAAATTCAATCTAATCTATTTCATGCGTAAGATATCATTACATTTCTGGTTTTAATATATTACATGCAATTATGACCTATTTTATAATTGTTAAACTCATGAGACACATGGATATCAGCTATGCAAAATAAACATGAATTTTGATTATCCTATGATTTGCTATACTATTATATCCTCTCTTACTATATTTTATTGCAGCATAGAAGAATTGAAGCCTTATCCAAAACCGTTTATGAATCAATATGATCACCCATACATCTAGACAACAAATAAATTATTGCGGTAAATTTTTTTGCAATACTTTTAAGTTCTTATGATAATAGAATTTTTAGTTCCATCATAATCCTTTGATTGATTATTCATCTAATAGATTGTAGATGATGTTATTTTAGGAGTATCAATGTTTCCGCTCGCAGAGTCAGTATATCTTGTGCAAATGATCAGAATTGGATTTCCCAAGTGTAGATCTAGCAAGTGAAACCCACTAATGGGAGACTGCGTTCCACTCAACACCCGCCTAGGCCTACAATGAATGACATGACCCGTGACATATGGACGTTAATGTATCTATGCTAACAAGGTATCAGCTATCTATGTAGAACAATGTTTTTTGACTTTATTACATATATGTTCTTTAAAGATCAATATCACATTGTAACTTCGGATATGAACATATGATATTGACATGACAATTTCATTTAGTACTTCTGTCTCTGGGATCTTATATTGACTATGTAGTTCACTATGAAATGCATATTAAAATTATGTTATGTTGCGTATTTTCCATGTTCAGAAATCATGGATAAATTATGAATCGGGTAGATCCGGATAACAAGAATGATTTACCACCAATATTTGTAAATAATTTTAACCTGCGGATACCCACAATCTTACTTAGCTATACACACTCATGCTATGGTATGTTTCTGCGTAGACACGATAGATTCTCCGTGGAATACTTAAACACTACAGTAATAACAGTAATCACTCCACTCTAAACCACGTCATTGAGGGTCTGACATATCATTCTTACACGGCAATCTGATATACATTTTGTGGTAGAACCAAAGTTACCCCTCGGAGGTCTATATCCCATTTAACTGACCTGAATCGTCGGAAATCTTCGAGTGGGTGTCTCCGCCAGACATTATCCCACCGCGGTTGCTCTTAAGCCTTTTAATCCATCTACAACCGCGTTTCCGGTGGGATAATTCGACAGACTATTCTTTGTAGCTAGGGCCATTAATGGACGTATGGACTAGCTAGACAATTAATTGCATTGCGAGTTATTATTTTTGTTTGTGGTTTAATTGTTTTATATGCATGCATTGTTTCGATCTGATGAATATATATTTGATGATATCCTTGAATATTTTTGATCTGAGAATAGATGTATGAAACAAATTATACATGAAGATAATTTGCGACTTTGAGAAGATGATGTAATGTGTTCGCACCACCGCATGTTTATTATATGTACTTGTGCATTTAAGTAAAATGTAACCATTTATAATGTACAATGACCTCTGACCCCACACAAATCTTGTTTATCTATTAAATAAAAATAGGTTTTATATGTATTTTGTGATTGTCATTAAACTTCCACAAGAACGAAGCAAAAAATAGCGGATGTGAGTGAATAGTTGAAGGGCAAAAATATTGGTCAGGTTCGATAGAAACAAGTGGCTAACAATTTACCATAATTTCAAAAACACTCTTCCAATAATATTAAATCTACATTTGACAAGACAAACACTAAACATTGCAACACACATCCATTTTTATATAGTATATCAAGTACCTATATTAAAAAAGTAAAAAAGAAAACATATTATGACACTTGTATTGCTACTTAAAAAAAAAAAGAAAAAACAACACAAAAAAGCCATATTGATGAAAAAAACGATGATCTTCATCAACATATTAATACCATAAAATTGGCATTTTACAAGAGGTCCCGGGGTATGTCCTCGAAATAAAGAGTAAACATGGTAATATCCAGATTAAAAGCAATGGGGAGATGTGTGGTGTTTCTAGAGGAGAAAGGGAAAGACAACACACCTTTGTGTTTTAACAATGGAGGACATCCATACTCCATAGTTTTGTGACAAGGGGGTGTTATTTTACCTACAAGACCTAGCCTAACTTCACCTAATTGACTAAACCTAGTCCTTGTACTTTTGATTACAATTGCAATGTCCCAATATAACTAAACTTTAAGACCTAACAAATCTGCTCCCCAAAGTGAATGTTTTGATCGGGAACTTGCCCGTTACAACATTCCCTACAACGATAAAATTAAATACAAAATATAAGCCGTCACGCAGCCTCCCGAGAGTGGGTCTTCAACCTTCCATTGCTTCATTCCAAACTGGATTCCATCTCAGCTGCCCATATTTTTACTTGCCAGAATGAACCAGTGTGAAGCAAATCTAACTTAGGGATTGATTGCAAACTGACAAACAATGAGTACACTCTCCCCTAAATTAGGTTGCCTCCTCTCCAAACTTAACAACCTTTTCTGAATGAATGCCCCCTGGAATATGAGCATCTTTTGATAATTAAATGCAAAAACCGTCTTTAGTCTTCTAACACGCCAAACGGAAAATTGTAAAGAACAGACCTGTGATGTCCGACTTCTTCAAAGATTGTACTATGTAGGGGGGAACAATAAGTATCAACATCTGTCATCTTCAACAAATGCATTCCAGATATCGTATTACCTGAATCAGCCCATAATGTATACACATGGTAAAGGCCAACAATAGGTGAAACGGGTTAGAGCCGGTCACGTGACCTATTTGTACTCCCATGATGTACACCATTTCCTTCTCTCCTGATTGATTGCGATTCCATTCGATATAGTCAGCATAAACATACGTGCCACATGAGTATTAACGGAAGCACTTTAGCATAAACATAATCAGCACCGTGTGGATGATGTCGATAATCCAATCTACTAACGATACCCATATGAAATTGTCTTATCTCTTTATCAACCGCCTGAACCATCAACAACGCGACTATTTTTTATTAATCTCAAGCGAGGCAACAGCTCCAATATGACGAACTGTGAGAGTGAAGTAAGAGATCCCCCAGCCACCTTGGTGGGACTTAATCTTGGTACTTTCATCTTGTGAACTAAGAACGGTGTACCATATACCACTAACAAAATGTAATAAGCACAAACCGCTCTTGACCATATCCTCCAACTACCGTGAGACACTAAGAAGTGGATAGTTACTTTGAGTGGGTAATGAGAGAANNNNCTTGTGTGGAAATAGTAAGAAGATTTTCCAATTGAGTAAGGACAACCTGCATTATCACAAACTCGATTGCATGTATATTGGTTAGTGACAATAGTATCCAAACCCTTAGGGACTTTCCGGCTGATCATGGGATTGCCATTTGTAAACTCCTTATTGGTTGGTATCCACTTAAGTCCAATGAGCTTAAAAATTCTACTGGTAGGAATCCACTTTAGGCAAGATCTAGAATTATTAAGCTTCTTATGCACAGAAGATGACTTTATATAAATCCTAAGCTTAACCAGTTGAAGCTTAACAGAGTTCTTCACTAAAGCAGGAGTCATCAAAAGGGGTTGTGATCCTAGGATTCCGTCTGATGCGTGGTTTTGTGACCTTACAACAGGTTTTACCTCTCGAGGGATCTCAAGAGGCTTACAACCCCACCAGGCAGTGTACCTGACCGATGTAGTATAGGATAGTGGTAAGTACGGGGGATTGATCATTCTATCACAGGGAATAGTGTTCGTTAGGATAGAAAAACTACTCTAATAGGTCTAAGGGTGGAAGGAAGATTCTTTTTGTATTTTTGTATTTTTATGGAAAGCAAGTAAAATCTCGGTTTTGGAAGAAGGGCGGAATTAGTTACTAGTCAACTAACCCAAGTTTACTACTTATGCAAATTAAAATAAATAAAAATCTAAACTATTGTGGTTGTGAAAACAATATGGAAGCATACGTTTATAAGCAAAGGTTCCATAAGGGCATGTGAAGGTAGTCTTTTCTTGATCTTGTGGATCAATGGGGATTTGAAAGTAACCCGAGAAACCGTCAAGGAAACAATAGTACTCGTTTCCCGCTAATCTCTCAAGCATCTGATCCATGAAGGGTAGAGGAAAATGGTCTTTACGGGTGGCATCATTTAACTTTCGGTAGTCAATGCATACTCTCCATCCCGTAACCAATCGAGTTGGAATCAACTCATTTTCTTCATTTGTGACAACAGTAATGCCACCCTTTTTAGGAACGCAATGAATTGGGCTAACCCAAGGACTGTCAGAGATAGGGTAAATCAACCCGGCATCAAGAAGTTTGAGAACCTCTTGTTTGATAACATCGTGGATTTTAGGATTTACTCGTCTTTGATGTTGGACTGCTGGTTTAAAGTCATCCTCCATTAAAATCTTGTGAGTACAAAATTCAGGGTTGATACCCTTTATGTCGGAGAGTTTCCAAGCAATTGCTTGCTTGTGTGACTTTAAGACCTTTATGAGAGCAGCCTTTTCCTCATCACTTAAATCTTTAGCAATAATGACGGGTAATTTATCATCACCCTCCAAAAATGCATATTCAAGATGAGGTGGCAAGTCTTTGAGTTCGACCTCAGGAAATTCTTCAGTTTTCTCAACTGATTTGATTTCCTCATTATGAAGTTCTACGGGAGGGAGTGGAGGAGAATTGTCTTGATTCAACAATTTCTCAAGAAGAAGAATATCTCCCTCCAGATCAATCTCATTGTTATCAATTCCCTCTGGAACTGAATCACTTTTGAGAAACGCCTCGACCTCTTCCAAAAGGAAGTCACTTCCCTCAAACGGACTGAGAGAAGGGGAAGAGTCGGAAATGATAGGTTGAGAAGATGTAGTGGGATCCCCACTTACAGAATTATGAGAATAACCAAGAAATTCTTGAGAGTACTCCTCTGCAGCAATATCAATGACATCGATTTGATTAACCGATTCAGAATCATAATTTGAGGAGTACCTCGAAGTTTGATCGAGGTTAAAGGTGATAGCTTCATTACCAATACGTAATGTAATTNTCTTTAGCAATAATGACGGGTAATTTATCATCACCCTCCAAAAATGCATATTCAAGATGAGGTGGCAAGTCTTTGAGTTCGACCTCAGGAAATTCTTCAGTTTTCTCAACTGATTTGATTTCCTCATTATGAAGTTCTATGGGAGGGAGTGGAGGAGAATTGTCTTGATTCAACAATTTCTCAAGAAGAAGAATATCTCCCTCCAGATCAATCTCATTGTTATCAATTCCCTTTGGAACTGAATCACTTTTGAGAAACGCCTCGACCTCTTCCAAAAGAAAATCACTTCCCTCAAACGGAGTGAGAGAAGGGGAAGAGTCGGAAATGATAGGTTGAGAAGACGGAATGGAATCAACACTCGAAGAATTATGAACGTAACCAAGAAATTCTTGAGAGTAATCCTCTGAAGCCATATCAATGACATCGATTTGGTTAACCGATTCAGAATCATAATTTGAGGAGTACCTCGAAGTTTGATCGAGGTTAAAGGTGATAGCTTCGTTACCAACACGTAAAGTGATTTCATGCTCAAATATATCAATGAGAGCATGGCCCGTTCTGAGGAACCCTCTTCCAAGAATGAGAGGAACCCTTTGATCAGCGTCGAAATCAACAACCACAAAGTCAGCTGGAAAATGGAACTTTCCTACCTTCACAAA
>LBNU01020278.1:18793-68660 GCA_014162995.1 Artemisia annua | reverse complement strand
TTTTGACACATTATATAGTTGATAAAATATTTGTAACTCATGGACGGGAACGTAAAAAGACTAACTACTATTAATTGAGACGTTTGAGTTGCTTGAAATCAATGTACACATACTAACATTTAATCCAAGGACTCGATTTTGCTTGAGGCAATCTCAAATTTGCTTAATCCAATTCTTGGGACATTTATTATGACCCCTTTACATTTATAAGGCTACTTAAGCTTTATATAATATAAGATATAAGATTAACATGCTAGCTTAAGTTACTTAGTGTTTGCTTAGATCTAATGAAACCTAGCTATTGATTGTTGATAAATTGTCTATTTTTTAGTTGATTGACTCGCGTTGGGTTTAAGAAAACTGGCTAACCTCCTTTGTGTAACAAGCTTGAACATCATAAAAAACGTAATCGGATGTGTACTACGGTTTTATTCGTTGTATTTAATGCATGAGTAGATGTTAGTGATTCTATGATAGGATACTAAACGTGTCGTCATAAGAAGAAATTGATATTCATAGAGTTGGGGAAGGCTATATACACCCCACGACTGGTATTAAGGAATACAACGCTTCAACTAAAACAACTGCACTGGGACATTCAACGAGTCAATAAGAGATAACTAGGGAGTAAATATATTTAAGTAAACACGTTTGTTTCATATAAGAAGTCCACCACTTTAATTTTCTTGTTATTTATTTTATTGTCTTTAGTTTAATTATTAGTTTTGGGTTAGTTGATTAGCAACTAATTCCGCCCACTCTTTCAAAACTGAGATTTTAATTGCTTTCATAAAATATAAAATAACAAAAAGAATCATCCCTCACCTTTAGGCTTAAATTGATATACACTTCAACCTAACGACACTATTCCCCTAAAGAACGATCAATCCCCCGAACATACCTGTACTACACTACAACGATCAGGTACACTGCCTGCAGGATTGCAAGCTTCTCAAGATCTCTTGAGAAGTAAAACCTTTTGTGAGGCTGCAATCCTCGCATCAATTTTTTTGCGCCACTGCCGGGGAATAGTTATTGTCTAGGTTTGATTTTTATTTCATTTAAGAACCAAGGAGCCAATGTGTCTCCCTTGCGACCCGACACCATCCGGTTGGTGCAAAGCGGATGTGCATTCCATGGACTTCGTTCCGAAGATCCAAACCAACATCTCAAGGACTTCCTTAAAATCGTTGATTCAATAGACTTTGATGTTACCACTCAAGAGACGACACGGTTGCGTCTCTTCCAATTCTGTCTACGTGACCAAGCTAGTCAATGGCTTGAGCGTTTACCCGCGGGATCCATCACCTCTTAGGATGGTCTCACTTCTCATTTCCTCGCTCAATATTTCCCACCGGGGAGAACTACCAAGCTAAGGAATGACATCTTGATATTCCAATAACGTTAAGATGAAACTCTTTACGAAGCATGGACTTGTTTTAAGGACTTACTCCACAAAGTCCTCCATCATGGCATTGATCTTTCGCTCCAAATCCAAATCTTTTATGATGGTGTCAATCATCAAACTAGAAAGGCCATAGATTACGCTGCAATGATTGACTGAGCAAGCTTAGTGTTGATAAGTGATGGGAGGTCATTGAGGACTTAACACAATACGAAGAAGAAGAATGGGAGGATCCAATATTCTTGGAGGAAGGGAGTTTAGATTATATGAATGCAACCCAAGAACAGCTATTTGAAAACATCGGAAGACAGGTTGAGGAATTGATGCGGGCCGAGATGCCCATGGCTAATGCTGAAATGAATCCTTGTGGATATGTGACTGTAGTCAGTAAACTACGTTTCTTGAATTTTCACGACAAGAGGAGTTCGATGGGATAATGTTAAACTCACTAATGAGTTCTCTCACGAGTTTCACTCACCGAAGAGTTGAACCCAATGATGAAATCACTCCCTTGTGAGTTCGTTCGGTGTTTACTTACTGAAAAGTAAAACTTTCTAATGAGTTCATAAGCTAGGTGATTTCTATAAAACCACTATATGAGTCAGTGACATCAAACTCTATTCTTTCAATTAAATTACAAGTAGGCTTAGGAAATCCAACTTAACGTGGATCGAACTTTATACTCTTTGTAACCTTTATTTGAGGTCCTAGCATTTTGCTAAGCAGCCGTACTTATATTTATTTTTCCTTCCGTCGTTAAAATAAAGTAACATGAGATCTCCAACTTACTCATTTGTTCCTTGGCCAACCTGAAAACAATGGAAATCTTTGTTCACTGTAATTGTTAGTATTCTCACTAGAGTGTAAACACCAAATGTTGATAGAATATAAAAGTGTGGTTCGCACAGAGTAATAGGGTATGTATGCATGTGATCGTAAAATGTAAGCATCATGAATGTACACGGCCGGTCCAGAGTTTTGTGCTTACTTGTTATTCATATATGTTTATCTTAAAATTTAGTTCCTTGACCTTCAGTCGATCAATTAGATTGATCCAGATCCTGTAATTACTGTAATAAGCATCATAGCTAGAANTGTCTTTATGGTCGTATATAAAGTTTAGTTCTGATTTACATGTCGTATATAGATCAGGTAACCTTACCCTATATATAAGTTGGTACAAGTCATTTCCTTGTAAGTTGTTGGTTCTTTTTGGATAAGATATATTTAGTTAAGTATCTTGTCATTACCGACAGTAACGAAGCAGCTGGCCTTTATAATTAGTAGAATTACACTACATATATATGTATGCCAATCTAATGAAAGAATTATGTGACTGATCGGGAACAAACGAGCGTGATACTATGCATGCAAGTTTCTTACATACTTCAAAAATGCTAGGTTATGATCCATCAGGGAGACTTGAATTCGCAATCTATATTGTTGAACACTTATGGTACCATTTATTATGACAAAAAAAGGGTTAAAGAAATGCAAATTCGAAGTTTTAGCTAAACAGATCGAGAAGTGTCGCAATACGTATAGAATACGTCAAACTATCTAAGGTCTGTATTTCAAAAATATTGTTGATGTAATTATACAAAAATCTAGATCACGTGTAAAGACTAATTATGCGTAAAACAAGTGTTTGCAAAGAAAACAAAACAACGTACCCTTATCACTTTTGACCACATTCATATCTTAACAAATTTCTACCTGTTACACGATCCAATTTACCACCTTTAATCATGCACAATAATGCATATCCATAATTTTCTACATACAAATTATATTTAATTGTTTCTTGTGCAACCAAAAGATAAGATATTTTCATTATAAATAGGTCACAAGCACTAGCAGTGAAAAGACGTACAAGCTCACTAGCTTCTTCTCTTCTCTTTCTTTTCTTTGCTCTCATCAAGATCATGGATCCCTACAAGGTACAACTCTCAACTTCTGTTTTTTCAACTCTTTAATGCATATAATAATTGTGCTTGGAATGATCAGATACACTAGTTTATGTATTATTAAGTTTTTACTTGTTTAATTATAATAATATGATCGACTATATATAAAGCTTGTTCATTTCGAAAAGGTTTTACAGAAGCTTTGGTTAAGCTAAAAACTTTTTACATGAAGATCTCACGAGTTCGAGCGATCAATTAAGTTGTTCGTATTGCATGTGACACTATGCATGGGTTTTTTTCATGTCATCGTTCGATCATACAAGCTTTTTTTATGTTATGTACGTTTCACTTAAATATTAGCGATAAAAAGCTTTTGATCTAGCTTGTTAACAAGCTTGGCGATCTCGAGCCGTATGAAATCTAAATGAGTCAAACCAAGTGAACATGCTGACTCTATACGAGCTACAGTGTTTCCATATTTTCCTATGTGTATTTAAGCTTATATGTTTGTTGATTCTATCCAGTCTTATACGAATAATTCTGAGTCATAGCTTGAGATCGTATATATAATTCTGAGTCTTATATGTTTCTTAAAGTTATCAAAAATGAACTAAGATCCAAACTCCAGAAGCGGAGACTTGACTTGTATCGGTTGCTTCATGAGCTAGCTAGCATGGAGTGCATGTCTCGCTTTTAAATGACAAAAAATTGTTTCTATATGAATTTTCTATTTGTATAATATAATTTGTTGTGTCGTATTATATGGCCGGTTTCACTGCATGTCATATTCAATATTTGGAGATAGATACATAATTACATATATAGAGTGCCGGATCTAGGAAAAACATAGTATACGCGGAAGCACCTTTTATACTAAAATGGCAACCAAATCATCAAGAACCATATACTTTATCATAACTCTACAAATTACTACTATAAAACATCACCTTGTTCGTTATAAATAGATATTGTTTTGAAAATACTTAAAAGACTTATCTAGAATTTATTAGGAAAAAAAACTAGATAGCATTGATATTTTCAGATTTGCAATAATATGTCTAACCTTGACAAGTTTTGTTTTTTTAAAAAAAAAAAAAACCGGTTTCACTTGAAAGATGTTGAGTAGTCAATTTCAGTAAAAATAGTTTGTCTGTTGGTGATTAAAGTAGTTTTCACTTTTCAGTATTATTGACAAGATAATATCAACAATTATTGTTGCAAAAAGTTAATTATTTATTTTTACAAACTTGTTTTAATATCTGGATGTAGTTAGTAGTTACATAGAACTAAGTACTCCGTATATAATCTATAATGATTAGAAGTTATGTGTATGTCAAGATGCAAAAAATGTGCCTGAGGAGCTGATCTGGTTCGTGCCGTTGTGCAGGGCTCGAAACTCATCCTCCCTCACCCTGATGTAATTAAGGATAACACCATTAACTTTGTTTCCAAATGACGATTTTTATATCTGATCATAAATTAGTCTAATCCTATCATCCATGTTTGCTAATGTATTTTATACGTTTGTTGCAGCAACGCCCTTCAAGCGCTTACAACGCCCCGTTCACTACTACAAATGCTGGTTTACCCGTTTACAACAACACTGCATCATTGACTGTTGGCAACAGAGGTACTTAAAGCCTTAAAAATATAAATATTTGTCCCGTTACTTATCTGCATCGTATTGAAAATTTTGTTTTCTGTCAAGTTTTGAATCATTTTATAGCAAAAGATCACCGACACCGGCTTTCTAAATAGGTAGATCTATGTAAAAATATTAAGAATACGGGTTACAAAATGACCTTAGCCATCTTTTAATGCGAAAAGAAAGCACAATGATTAAAACGGGACAATAAAACAAGTATGTTGCTATTTTATGCTAGAAAACTTGTTATGTATCTTATTCGTTGCTTTTCTGATATATTTAGTACTTGAGACTAATATTTTGTTTGCCAGGTCCAATCCTTCTTGAGGACTATCATTTGATTGAGAAACTTGCCAACTTCACTCGTGAGAGGATCCCAGAGCGTATAGTCCACGCTAGGGGCGCGAGTGCAAAGGGGTTCTTTGAGGTCACACATGACATCACTCATCTCACTTGCGCCGATTTCCTTCGTGCACCAGGGGTCCAAACACCAACTATTGTTCGTTTCTCGACTGTCATCCATGAACGTGGAAGTCCTGAAACTATCAGAGACCCTCGTGGTTTTGCTACAAAGTTTTACACTAGAGAGGGTAACTTTGACATCGTGGGAAACAATTTCCCCGTCTTCTTTACTCGTGATGCAATGGCGTTCCCCGAAGTGATCCATGCTTTTAAGCCAAACCCGAAGTCACATATCCAAGAAGACTGGAGGATTCTGGACTTCTTGTCACACCATCCCGAGAGCTTGAACACTATGACATTTTGGCTTGATGACGTTGGTATCCCAACCGATTATAGGCACATGGAAGGATCGAGTGTTAACACTTTAACTTTGGTTAACAAAGATGGAAAAATGCACTATGTGAAGTTCACATGGAAGCCAACTTGTGGAGTGAAGTGTTTGATGGACGAAGAAGCGATTAAGATAGGAGGGGCTAACCATAGTCACGCCACACAAGATTTATACGACTCGATTCAAGCTGGTAACTTTCCTGAATGGAAGTTGTACCTTCAAGTTATTGACCCTGATAATGAGGATAGGCTCGACTTTGACCCGCTTGATGGGACCATGGTCTGGCCAGAAGACATCATTCCTTTGCAGCCAGTTGGGCGTATGGTGTTGAATAAGAATATTGATAACTTCTTTAATGAGAATGAGCAGTTGGCTTTTAACCCTGGTCTTGTTGTTCCTGGAATTTATTATTCGGATGATAAGATGCTTCAAGGTCGTATCTTTGCGTATTCTGATACTCAAAGGCATCGTCTTGGACCTAATTACCTTCAGCTCCCTGTGAATGCGCCAAAATGTGCTCATCGTAACAATCATTATGATGGAAAAATGAATTTTATGCACAGAGATGAGGAGGTATACTAGTCTGCTAACACTATTATTATACATCAGTTTAGTTGAATTTTCTAAAAATAGAAAGATAGTTACATGAACTTTTTTAATTTGTTTTGTAGGTTGATTACTTCCCTTCGAGGTATGAACGCACACAACATGCTCAGCAATACCCGATCAATCCTAAAGTGGTTAATGGAACCCGTGATAGGGTTAGTTACTTAGTTTCTTGTCTCCTTTGACCGGTTATTATGAAATGTATTAAGAGTACTCAAGTAAATATGATTCTGTGTATTTATCAATGTAGACTGTTATCCCAAAAGCAAACGATTTCAAGCAGCCAGGAGAGAGATACAGGTCATGGGCACCAGATAGGCAAGAACGATTCATTATCAGAATGGTTAAGATGTTGTCGGACCCAAAGGTCACCCATGAGCTCCGTAGCATCTGGATCTCATACTGGACACAGGTTTGTTCGCCTTCTAATATATTGGGATTAAAGCGTTCATAAATTACAAAACATTTGCTAATATTGGGACTTGGTTAACTTTGGTTGGTGATGTGGCAGGCTGACCAGTCTTTGGGCCAGAAGATAGCATCACGCCTCAACGTGCGACCAAACTATTGAACATAAAGGTCTTGGGACGACTATTCATGGCCTATGGTGAAGGTCCGTCTCTAAGTTTGTTGTGCTACACGAATGGTGTGAATGCTTGAGTACTACCTGCTTTTATTACTAGTATTATGTAATATTTTCGCATACTTAAGGAACCTGTAACTTAAATAAGTGCACACCTCGATGTGCTAAGTTACTGTGTTTCAGGTTCGATTGTGTAAAGAGAAAAGCCTAAACTTTGTGGTACACATGTTATTGTAAGTTGTTTTGATTTCTTACATGTAATCTTGTTTCTGGCAATCTATTTATGCTTCTTATCATGTATATATTGCTCTTGTTTGGGTGTGATATTTGCTTGAGCTTTAGCCGAGCCTGAGCTTGTGACACAATCAATAAGCTCGGGTGCAGCCAGAAAGCTTGAGTTAAAGTCATAACTTGGTTTGCACATGCTTAGTTTATTTTTGGAGTGTTCATATTGTGTACTTTTTTCTTATGTTGGTTGAGTATATTATTAGATGTAAATAAGCCCAATAGCACCATCCATATACGACTATAATGGATCATACTCTTGGAAAACAATATGACATATTCCCAATAGTAAACAACATCACATTGTTCACATATTTCTACAACAAATATTTTCCGCGAACGTGGAATTCGGTTACCAAACCACTTGGGATGGCACTTGAGGTGGGAGCTCTTCGCAAAAATCAGGCCTTTTGATCATGAAACCCGACTACCCTTCGACTCAAGCAAAGTCAGTTCCATCAGCATATGGTAAATAGCTCTTGACACATTGACATTCCACTTGCTTCTTTGTACCAACATGTTTCAAAACTGATATGATTTTTGGGGTTTCTTGGGCCGATAAATGGCCCAAGATACTACAAACCCAATTTGTTGATTTGCAGATTTTGTCTAGCCCATTATGCTCCATTTCATGGCCTTGAAGAAAATTGTCAAAACAAGGTAACATGTCCATTTCTCTTTCTTGAAGTATATATCCTGCTTAGATGGTGCAAATTTACCGGTTAAAACCGGTTTTCGGTTTTAGAAAAACCGGTTTTAAAAAAACCGGTTTTCCTAATAACCGGTTTCGGTTCGGTTCGGTTTTTTCGGTATCGGTTTTTTTCGGTTATAAATNTGTGACACAATCAATAAGCTCGGGTGCAGCCAGAAAGCTTGAGTTAAAGTCATAACTTGGTTTGCACATGCTTAGTTTATTTTTGGAGTGTTCATATTGGGTACTTTTTTCTTATGTTGGTTGAGTATATTATTAGATGTAAATAAGCCCAATAGCAACATCCATATACGACTATAATGGATCATACTCTTGGAAAACAATATGACATATTCCCAATAGTAAACAACATCACATTGTTCACATATTTCTACAACAAATATTTTCCGCGAACGTGGAATTCGGTTACCAAACCACTTGGGATGGCACTTGAGGTGGGAGCTCTTCGCAAAAATCAGGCCTTTTGATCATGAAACCCGACTACCCTTCGACTCAAGCATAGTCAGCTCCATCAGCATATGGTAAATAGCTCTCGACCCATTGCCATTCCACTTGCTCTTGTACCAACATGTTTCAAAACTAATATGATTTTTGGGGTTTTTCTTGGGCCCATAAATGGCCCAAGATACTACAAACCCAATTTGTTGATATGCAGATTTTATCTAGCCCATTATGCTCCATTGGATGGCCTTGAAGAAAATTTGTCAAAACAAGGTAACATGTCCATTTCTCTTTGTTGAAGTATACATCCTGCTTGTTATTGACTTTCACTTGTCACGTGTCCAAATCAAATTGACATTTGTCTTAGCTTATAAAAAACATGTATAGACTAATTTAATGCAAAAAAATAAAATAAAAATGGTGCACATGTAGCTAGGCATGTAGATTCAATATAACACATCAAACTATTAAGCACTTTAGATGTCATTATAGTGTTATACAACTTAATACGTCTTACTAAATATGACTGAGTTTCAGTGTTCTAAGTTCTAACGTCCACTTTATGATAATTGTTTTGTATGCTAACAGTTAATTTAGTGATCGATGCTTTTATATATAAATTTTAGTCCATGATAAGTTTTTACTAATAAAATGATGTCATAGTTGCCTTTACACTTAAATAACATTAAAGTATCTCATGATACAATGGTATTGAATATGAAGTACCGTTTAAATATATTAATCAAATTTAAACACTTTTAATAATTGAATACTTTTCATTCATTATCGGTCCATTCATCATATAATAGTCTAAAGAATCATCTGTATTACTTAATTAATCGAGCACAAAGTTGATGTACCTAATCTCATTATCAAAACAAGAACATCACACCTTTACTTGGCATATGTAAAGAGATTGCTTCTTGACATTTGCACATATATTCCTTTACGTTTGTAAGTGTATTTGAAGCACATACGTTTGCTTCTTGACATTTGTATGCGTGCTTCTTGTCACTTATACGCGTCTTTACTGAAGGTAGACAAAAACACTCTAAAGAGAAAGGAGAAAAAAAAAATAAAAAAAAAATAAAATAAAATAAAAAAAAAATAATAAAAAAAACGGTCTTAAACGGGCATAACTTCGGCTTATATTATACGGGTTTTGCTGAAAGTAGTTAACGGTTGCTTAAAATTAGTTAAGATGGTATACGACGTCTAAAAAAAATCACATGCAACACTTATTGCTTACTAAAATTTCTCAATTACAAATTTACTTCCTCGATCACCCATTGGTCTATTATTGAATAACATACGGAGTTTGCTCAAAACTTAGAGTGCGTTTAGTTGAAAGAAGACATCTTTGTTTTTTACAAAATGTTTTGTACAAAATAAGGAAAATAAAGATTGTGTTTAAATTAAATTTTTCCTAACGCATTCATTACATAAAAACAAAACACAAAACATTCATGTGCCAACTTAACAATGGAAACTACAAACAATTTTTTTTTTTCTTGTTTTCTTTACAACTCACATTGTTTTCTTTAAAATAAAAATAGAAAACAATGTCAAATAAACGCGTTGTCACACTTTGTGAAAAAATTAATCTCCTCTTTCCTTTTTATGAAAATAGAAAATTAATAAAAGAAATTTCAATCAGACTATTATTTTCTTTAGACATTGTATATTGTCTAAATTAGTTTTAGAAAAAGAAAAGGTTCACAATTAGTCATTCTTTAGCTACCTTTTCAGCAAAATCATTTTGTTCGTACTTCATACAACTTATTATTTGTAGTGATCTTTTTCATTACAAATATTTCTTATCCGTACATGTAACTATAAATTTCCTATTGACACTTACGTCTATTTACTATAAACGCTCAAGTGTTTGTTACAAAACTATACAACAAGGCTACAAACTTGAAAAAAAACCTTAACCTCTTAAAGTACTAGTCAAGACTTATAAAAACTTTTTAATGTATATATTTCTTGTAATTAAACATTTTTAGTGGTCTTTAGCATTCAACTACTATAATTTACAATACAAACAAAAATAAAGCTGTTATGCGAATTATAGAAGTTGAGAAAATAATATTTTTTGTGGCTAAATTTTAATAAAAAGAAAACCTTATCAAAAAGCATCTCCCAAAATCCGATCTGTGTTCACACTATAAAGAAGTACAGATGGAGTTGATGAGCACACGTTTCAAAGCACTTATTTACACGTGTCAGGTTGTGACAGGTCCACGTCATAATTGACACGAGTGGCGTTTATTTAATTTGGATAAAATCCAAAATGAAGATAAGGAAAACAAAAAAGCATGGCGTCCAAATTAATTTATAAATTTCACAAAGTGACCTTTAAGTTATAACTATTTCCCAAAGAGACTCTAAAGAAATTATTTTTGCTATAAAACTCTTGAATCATTTGAAATTTTTGATCAAGTATTAGTCATTGGAGGTTTAAGGTTATGATTTACATCTTGATTCGCTATCAAATGCTCAAGTGAAGGTTTGGAGAGAATAATATGACACTGACACATACATTATTTTAAGAATTTTAATCAAAAGCTCAAATAATATAACACTGACATACACATTGTTTTGAGAATTTTAATCAAAGCTCAAACCTAATATGCGAAACCCAAATACTCTTAAAACACCACTCATAACTCTATTATAGGAACAGTAGTGGAACAACATTTGTCTATCGAATGTCTAAACTAATCAACATTATCGACTATCAATGTTTGTGTAAAAATAAAAATTTATTTCTTATCAAAATAACATTATTGCAACCAGAAAATGATCCTCTCAGCTAAGCAGGGGTTAAATATTAGCTATTGAAATACCGACAACGTAAAAGATGTTGGTATATTGGATGTTTAACAGCGTGACTTGTTGATATAGTTAGCATTCTTCTTATATTCATTTTCGATTATTTGAAAAGGTACAATATGCAATTTTAAAATATATATATTTATGGATCTATGAAAGCTAACGTAAAATTCTAAGGGTATTTTATGCAAATCGTAATACGAGTATAATTTTTAATAATCTAATTAAAAAGTTATAGTAACATATTTTATTTGTGGCATTATCCCAACTTCCCTCCGCCTTGGTTTTTTCACCTCTAACAAAATTATAAAGATGGGGGACCCACTAGGACATTTAAAAATAAATAAATAAATAAATAAAAGGCGGTACGTTCTAAAATATAGGCGGTTTTCTCTCATCTATGTAAGGTTTTTTTTAGTCCCAAAATATCGAGTCAATATATCGTCTTTCATTTATATCATGTAGTTTTTATATACGGAGTAGTATATTACATATTCAAATAATTTTTAACCGCAATTTTTTTCGCACCTCATATATCACATATCTCTCAAATGACTCTAACGATACTTAAACCCACAACTTTTAAGTTGATAGGCAACTCAAAGTGTATCACATATCCATATGTTGTCAACTTGTCATGCGTCGAGTTGTAATGAATGTAGAGTCGTCATGGTGACTCATGGATGAGTCGAACTTTGTATGCTCGTGTTTATATGCCCGATTATGATATTGATATTAAATATAATCCAAAGATTTCAAGCAAAATCGATTGGATCATAAAAACAAGCCAAAAAAGTCGATTAAATGAAGAGTTTACCTGATTAACTTTACAAGTTTGTCATATAAGAAGAAACACATCAAGCGTTATGTACCTGCTTAAAATTGAAGAGCTTGGTCGTATAGTCATATTTGTCCAACCGTAGTAGCATTAGGTATTATGCATTTGTTTTTAAGAATAATAATATTGGCATAACTTTTTGTCAGCCTTAAGTAATCTTATTATGTTTGTCAAATAGTGATTTGTTAGCTCAATTTCACTCATACTCCCCTAGTCGTTTCAGGATACGGCATGTTCAACACAAATTCTTGAACATGAAAAAAAATCATTCATATCAGCTTTAAAACTGAACACCGGTTATAACGACATAAAATCGTGTTTAGGGTCCTCTTGACAAGCTCTCTTGAACCCACAAACGTCGTTGTTGCAAACATAACAAACAAAGCCTTTGGTTAACGTTTAATAGATTGTTTGCCAAATATAGAATCTAACCGGTTCGGTTAAAAAAAACCGGACCGGTTTTTAAAAAACCGGTTCCAGTTTTTTTTTCGGTTAAAAAAAAAACCGGTTTGAAACTTGCATCTCTAATCCTGCTTGTTATTGACTTTCACTTGTCAAGTGTCCAAATCAAATTGACATTTGTGTAATTGTGTTAGCTTATAAAGACCAAGTATAGACTAATTTAATCCAAAAAATAAAAAATAAAATAAAAAAAATAAAAAATTGGGCCACATATAGCTAGGCATGTAGATTCAATATAACACACCAAACTATTTTAACTACTTTAGATGTCACTATAGTGTTATGAAACTAAATAATCTTATTAATAGTTTTGTTACTTTTGTATGCTAACAGTTAATTTAGTGATGAATGCTTTTATATTACTTTTACCACATATAACACATTGGCATGAAACTAGTTTTAGTCCATGATAAGTTTTAATAAAATATGGTGTCATAGTTGCCTTTACACTTAAAAAACATGAAAGTTCTCATCATACAATGGTATTGAATATGAAGTACCATTTAAATATATTAAACAAATTTAAACACTTCTGTAATTATAATAATCACGTAAATAATTGAATACTTTTCATTACATTATTGGTCCATTCATCATATAATAGTCTAAAGAATCATCTGTATTACTTAATTAATCGATCACAAAGTTGATGTACCTAATCTCATTATCAAAACAAGAACATCACCTTTATAAAAAAAAGTTATTGGTATATGTAATTAGAGATTGCTTCTTGGCATTTGTACATATATTCCTTTACGTTTTAAGTGTATTTGAAGCACATACGTTTGTTTCTTGACATTTGTATGCGTACTTCTTGTCACTTGTACGGTAGACAAAAATACTCTAAAGAGAAAGAAGGAAAAAAACTAAACTGTCTTAAACTGGCATAACTTCGGCTTATATTATACGTGTTTTGCTAAAAGTAGTCTTTAGGGTTAACGAAAAATAGTTTAGATGGGATACGACGTCTAAACAAAATCACATGCAACACTTATTGCTTAGGGGGTGTTTGGCAATCCACTGAAAACGTAATTATTTAATTATCACGTTTTGAAAACGTGAATAATCAACTTTTTGTGTTTGGTTGCAAACGTGATTTTGACCCAATTTTCCTTCAAAACGTGGTTTTGAAAATGGAGGTAAGGAGTTACTGCAGGAAAACGTGGTTTTGCAAACTTGATTTTTGCAACCGTGATTTTTACCCAAACACCCCCTTAATATAATTTCTCAATTACAAATTTACTTCACTCAACCGCCCATTGGTCTTGTTATTGAATAACATACGGAGTTTGTTCGAAACTTAAAATGAGTTTAGTTGAAAGAAAACACCCTAATTTTTTACAAAATGTTTTGTACAAAATATAAATTGCGTTTAAATTAAATTTTCCTAACACATTCATTACAAGAGTACAAAACACATAACATTCATGTCCCAACTTAACAAGCGACTACAAAACACTTTTTTTTCCTTGTTTTCTTTACAACTCTTATTCTTTTCTTTAAAATAGAAGACAATGTCAAATGAACGCTTTGTCACATTTTGTGAAAAAATTAATTTCCTTTTTTCTTTTTATGAAAATAGAAAATTAATAAATTCTTTTTCAATTAGACGCACTATTATTTTCTTTAGACATTGTATATTGTCTAAATTAGTTTTAATTTTTAAACAAAGACTCAGCAATTAGTTATTTTTGAACTGCCTTTTCAGCAAAATCATTTTGTTCATACTTCATACAACTAATTATTTGTAGTGATCTTTTTCATTACAAATATTTCTTATCCGTATATGTAACTATAAATTTCTTATTCACTTACGTGTAGTTACTATAAACGCTCAAGTGTTTGTTACAAAACTATACAACAAGGCTACAAACTTTTAAAAAACCTTAACCTCTTTAAAGTACTAGTCAAGACTTATAAAAACTTTTTAATATATATTTCTTGTAAGTAAACATTTTTAGTGGTCTTTAGCATTTCAACTACTATATAAGTCTATAATTTACAATACAGACAAAAATAAAAGCTGTTACGGGAATTATAGGAGTTGAGAAAATAATAGTTTTTGTGGCTAAATTTTAATAAAAGGAAAACCTTATCAAAAAGCATCTTCAATATCCGATCTGTGTTCACACTATAAAGAAGTACAGATGGAGTTGATGAGCACACGTTTCAAAGCACTTATTTACACGTGTCAGGTTGTGACAGGTCCACGTCATAATTTACACGAGTGGCGTTTATTTAATTTGGATAAAAATCCAAAATGAAGATAAGGAAAAAAGAAGCATGGCCTCCCAATTAATTTATAAATTTCACAAAGTGACCTTTAAGTTATAACTATTTTCCAAAGAGACTCTAAAGAAATTATTTTTGCTATAAAACTCTTGAATCATTTGAAATTTTAAATCAAGTATTAGTCATTGGAGGTTCAAGTTTATGATTACATCTTGATTTGCTATCAAAAGCTCAAGTAAACGTTTTGAGAGAATAACATGACACTAACACATACATTGTTTTGAGAATTTTAATCAAAAGCTCAAATAAATGCCTATGAACCTAATATGCGAAATCAACTACTCTTAAAACACCATTCATCACTCTATTATAGGAACATAAGTAGAACCACATTTGTCTTTCGAATGTCTAAACTAGTCAACATTGTCGATTATCAACATTTGACTAAAAAAAATAATTTAATTTTTAACAAAGTAACATGTCTTGCAATCAGAAAGCGATTACCTCTCAGCTAAGCAAGGGTTAAATATTAGCTTTTGAAATACTGACAACATAACAGATGTTGGTATATTAGATGATTAATTGCGTAACTTGTTGATATAGCTAGCATTCTTCTTATATTCATTTTCGATTATTTGAAAAGATACAGTATGCAATTTTAAAAAAATATATATATATTTATGGATCTATGGAAACTAACGTAAAATTCTAAGGGTATTTTATGCAAATCGTTTTAAATAATTTAATTAAAAAGTTATAGTAACATATTTTATTTGTGGCATTATCCCAACTTCCTCCGCCTTGGTTTTTTCACCTCTACAAAATTATAAAGTTGGGGGACCCACCAGGATATATATATATATATATATATATATATATATATATATATATATATATATATATATATATATATATATATATATATATATATATAAAAAAAAAAAAAAAAAAAACAGGCGTTACGTGCTAAAAAATATAGGCGGTTTTCTCTCATCTATGTAAGGTTTTAGTCCCAAAATATCGAGTCAATATATCGTCTTTCATTTATATCATGTAGTTAGGCTTTATATATGGACCGGGAGTAGTATTACATCTTCAAATAATTTTTAACAACAATTTTTTTTACACCCTATATATCATATATCTCACAAATGACTATAACAATACTTGAACCAATAACTTTTAAATTGATGAGCAACTCACAATGTATCACATATCCACATGTTGTCAACTTGTCATGCGTCAAGTTGTAATGAATGTAGAGTCGTCATGGACGAGTCGAAGTTTGTATGCTCGTGTTTATATGCCGGATTATGATATTGATATTCAATATTTTCCAAAGATTTCAAGCAAAATTGATTGGATCATAAGTACAAGCCAAAAGGGTTGATTAGATGAAGAGTTTACATTAACTTTATAATTTTGTCATATAAGAACAAACACATCAAGCGTCATGTACCTGCTTTAAAATTGAATGGAATGGTCGTATAGTCATATTTGTCCAACCGTAGTAGTATTAGGTATTATGCATTTGTTTTTAAGAATAACAATATTGGCATAACTTTTGGTCACCTTTATGTGGTCAATTAGCGATTTGTTAGCTTAATTTCACTCACACTCCTCTAGTCGTTTAAGATATAGCATGTTCAGCACAAAATCTTCAACATAAAAAAAAAAAAAAAAAAAAAAAAACATCGTTCATATCAGCTTTAAAACTGAACACCGGTTACAACGACATAATTGTGTTTAGCGTCCTCTTGACAAGCTCTCTCTAACTCACAAACGTCGTTGTTGCAAACATAACCAACAAAGCCTTTGATTTACGTTTAATAGATTGTTTGCGAAATATAGAATTTACAATTTCTGAGAATTAGAGCTTGAAGAAAAATGGTCACACTTTTGTTGGAAAAATAACGAATCACAATTCAAAAAGATATGAAAGCCCTACTAAAACTTCTTCTTATTGATTGAAGTACAAAGTTGACATTTATTTTAAGACATTCCAAAATAATAACGTAGATACTTATTATGAGCCGGACGAAGTAACAAATTGTAATTAGAAACCATAAAACAAACTTTAAATTCTAATCTTATTAGGTTTACGAACCAAACCAGATAAGATCGCAGCTGTATCAGAATCGTGAGAATTTCGCAAAGAATTTACTCGTGAGATATAATCAACAAACTCTATTTTCTCACGAGAATTTAATGAAATATAAACGTGTACGTGGAAAATAGAACAAGATAACTACATAAAAAGAAGAAAAAGAAAAGAAAATATGTGATAAAAATGAATTAGTAATCCCAAAATCCCAAACAAGTTATATATATAAAATCAAGATATTCATCATTCCGTAATACCTACCAAACAAGTCTCTATTTCTTCTTCTTCTTCACCAAAAAAATAAAAATTTCAATCCAATGGATCCTTACAAGGTACTAATTCATCATACTTACTTATTTGATGTTATGTCAACTGTTTCATACTGTTATGATGTTTATTTAATATAGCTATTTGATGATTTTGTTGATTTAGATTAATTGTTTGCCTTAGTTTTGAGATTGAGATTGAAGGTTTTGTATCAAAAGATTATATTTTTTTTTAAAAAAAAATTAGATTGATTTTTATAACATGTCACCTAAAAAGCATAATTAACTCTCAAAACTCGAAACTCATACACAGATGTGATTTTTATAAAATATAATCTTTTGATACAAAACCTCGTATACAGATAGTCAGATATGAATATATTTATGCATATGTAATACAGAGTAGTAGTATTGAGTGATGTTTTTTGGTTGATGGCAGTACCGTCCTTCAAGTGCTTACAATTCTCCATTCTGGACCACCAACTCTGGTGCTCCCGTCTATAACAACAACTCTTCCTTGACTGTTGGCACTAGAGGTAATCTCTTGCGTTTTTCTTAGAATTTGAGTAGTATTATTTACATCTAGTAACTAGTTATTGTCAATTAGTCGTGGTTAGGTGATAATTTCGTAGGATGTTGTCGTTTTAAGATAGATTTTGAATGATGCGAATTCGGGCATGTCATTCATTGATCTTAATTTATCTTGTATATGATATAGGTCCAATCCTTCTTGAGGATTACCATTTGGTGGAGAAACTAGCCAACTTCGATCGTGAGCGTATCCCTGAACGTGTTGTCCATGCTAGAGGTGCCAGTGCAAAGGGATTTTTCGAGGTCACGCATGACATTAGTGGCCTCACCTGTGCTGATTTTCTCCGTGCCCCTGGTGTCCAAACTCCTGTTATTGTTCGTTTCTCTACTGTTATCCACGAGCGTGGAAGTCCTGAAACTCTTAGAGACCCTAGAGGTTTTGCTGTCAAGTTCTACACTAGAGAGGTGAGAACTCATCCTATACTGTCACTGACACGTAATTTTTTTAATAAATGTTATTGAAGCATATTTGATTTCATGAATGTTACTATATTGTTTGTTGATGTGCTGATTATTTTTTAATTGCACAGGGTAACTTTGATTTGGTGGGAAACAATTTCCCCGTGTTCTTTATTCGTGATGGGATGAAATTTCCTGATATGGTTCATGCTTTGAAACCGAACCCTAAGTCACACATCCAGGAGGACTGGAGAGTTCTCGACTTCTTCTCCCACCATCCTGAGAGTTTACACATGTTCACTTTCCTTCAAGATGACATTGGTGTGCCGCAAGATTACAGACACATGGAAGGTTCNTTCTTATTGATTGAAGTACAAAATTGACACTTATTTTAGAACATTTAAAAATAGTAATATAAACACTTATTATGAGTTAGAGAGAGTAATAGATTATAATTAGAACCATAAAATAAACTTTAATTATACTCTTATTCTGTTTATGAACCAAACCAGATAAGATCACAGTTATATCAGAATCCTGAAAATTCGGCAAAGAATTTACTCGCGAGATATAATCAATAAACTCTATTTTCTCACGATAATTTAATGAAACATAAACGTGTACGTGGAAAATAGAACAAGATAACTACATAAAAAGAAAAGAAAAAAAGAAAAAAAAAAAAATATGTGATAAAAATGAATTAGTAAAATCCCAAACAAGTTATATATAAAATCAAGATATTCATCATTCACCAAACAAGTCTCTATTTCTTCTTCTTCTTCTTCACCAAGAAAATAAAAGTTTCAATCCAATGGATCCTTACAAGGTACTAATTCATCATACTTACTACTTATTTGATGTTTAGTTTATATAGCTATTGATTTCAATTGTTTGCCTTAGTTTTGAGATTGAGATTGAAGGCTTTGTATCAAAAGATTATATTTTATAAAAAAAAAAAAAAAAAAAAAAGAATTTAGATTGCTTTTTAGGTAACATGTTATAAAAATCAATCTAAATTTTTTTAAGATATAATCCTTTTGATACAAAACCTCATATGCAGAATAGTTGTGTTGAGTGATGGTTTTGTTTATTTAGATTAATAATTATTTGCTTTAGTTTTGAGATTGCAGGTTTTGTATCAAAAGCTTGTATTTTATGAAAAATTTAGATTGATTTTTATAACATGTCACCTAAAAAGCATAATTAACTCTCAAAACTCCCGAAACTCATATACAGATATGATTTTTATATAAAAAAAATTATAAAATATAATCTTTTGATAAAAAAAAAAACCCTCATATATAGATATGAATATATTTATGCATATGTAATACAGAGTAGTAGTAGTAGTAGTGTTGATTGAGTGATGTTTTTGGGTTGATGCAGTACCGTCCTTCAAGTGCTTACAATTCTCCATTCTGGACCACCAACTCTGGTGCTCCCGTCTATAACAACAACTCTTCCTTGACTGTTGGCACTAGAGGTACACTATTTTTCTTATCTTTTGCATTTTTCTTAGATTTTGAGTAGTATTATTTACATCTAGTAACTAGTTATTGGTTTCTTAGAGTAGCTTGCTATTGTCAATTAGTGGTGGTTAGGTGATAATTTCGTAAGATGTTGTCATTTTAAGATAGATTGTTAAATTGTATCAATCTCACTTAGGACGCTTTGTATCATTCTGTAGATCTGCATATAGGGCATGGCATTCGTTGATCATAATTTATCTTGTATATGATATAGGTCCAATCCTTCTTGAAGATTACCATTTGGTGGAGAAACTAGCCAACTTCGATCGTGAGCGTATCCCTGAACGTGTTGTCCATGCTAGAGGTGCCAGTGCAAAGGGATTTTTCGAGGTCACGCATGACATTAGTGGCCTCACCTGTGCTGATTTTCTCCGTGCCCCTGGTGTCCAGACTCCTGTTATCGTTCGTTTCTCTACTGTTATCCACGAGCGTGGAAGCCCTGAAACTCTTAGAGACCCTAGAGGTTTTGCTGTCAAGTTCTACACCAGAGAGGTGAGAACTCATCCTATACTGTCACTGACAGTAATTTTTTTAATAAATGTTACTGAAGCATATTTGATTTCATAAATGTTACTATATTGTTTGTTGATGTGCTGATTATTTTTTAATTGCACAGGGTAACTTTGATTTGGTGGGAAACAATTTCCCCGTGTTCTTTATTCGTGATGGGATGAAATTTCCTGACATGGTTCATGCTTTGAAACCGAACCCTAAGTCACACATCCAGGAGGACTGGAGAGTTCTCGACTTCTTCTCCCACCATCCTGAGAGTTTACACATGTTCACTTTCCTTCAAGATGACATTGGTGTGCCGCAAGATTACAGACACATGGAAGGTTCCGGTGTTAACACCTACACTCTGATCAACAAAGCCGGCAAAGCATATTACGTGAAGTTCCACTGGAAACCTACATGTGGAGTAAAAAGTTTGTTGGAGGATGAGGCTATCAAAGTTGGTGGAGCGAATCACAGCCATGCTACACAGGACCTTTATGATTCTATTGCAGCTGGAAACTATCCTGAGTGGAAGCTTTTTATCCAGACTATTGATCCTGATCACGAGGATAGGTTTGACTTCGACCCACTTGATGTTACCAAGACATGGCCTGAGGACATCTTGCCGCTGCAGCCTGTTGGTCGTATGGTCTTGAACAAGAACATTGATAACTTCTTTGCAGAGAATGAACAGCTTGCATTCTGCCCTGCTATCATTGTCCCTGGAATTTACTATTCAGATGACAAGCTGCTTCAAACTCGTATTTTCTCGTACTCAGACACTCAGAGACATCGTCTTGGGCCAAACTACTTGCAGCTACCTGTCAATGCCCCTAAGAATGCTCATCACAACAATCACCATGAAGGATTCATGAACATGATGCACAGAGATGAGGAGGTATACTTCAATATATGTATATTCCTTTTTGGAAGTTAAGTTCCTTGTTTGTTGTATTAGTAAGCAGATTACTGTAGTTATACGATACCTTGAGTTTGTCTTGCTAATTGTGTCATCTTATTTCTCGCCCAGATCAATTACTTCCCTTCAAGACATGATCCTTGTCGTCATGCTGAGCAGTACCCTATTCCTCCTGTTAGGCTGTCTGGAAAGCGTGATAAGGTCAGCTTACTTTATGTCTTTTATATAAGAACGTGGTTCAGGTCTCTCAATGTGAATAGTTACTGTAGCATGGGCTGATACAAGTAGTACTGCCATTCAATGCACGACAAATTTTTGAAGAGTAAAATCCCAAATTAATAGAAAAGTTTGGTTATCAATGGTGACATCTTGATAAATACGATTAAATATTCTGCTAGCTTAGAAATTACACTTCTTATCATATAGCATTAGAAAACTGTGATACTCATTTATAAGTTACTTTGAGAAAGATCTGCTCTAAATTCATCTTGGTCGCTCTAAACTTTTAAGTTGAATGTGTTTACGTAATGCAGTGCGTGATTGATAAAGAGAACAACTTCAAGCAGCCTGGAGATAGATACAGATCCTTTTCTCCAGACAGGTATTTGCATTGCGTTGTTGCATCATACTTCCCTTTAAACTGTTCTCTAATTTGGATCCGCTAACATGGTTTTCATTTTCTTCTTCTTTTGCAGACAAGAAAGGTTCATCACCAGAATCGTTGGTGCTCTATCTGACCCGCGTGTCACCCATGAAGTCCGCACAATTTGGATTTCATACTGGTCACAGGTTCGACTTCCTTCTCTTGCTTAAATACTGCAAAGGTGTTGGGTTCCAGTATCACACAGATATACACAATTACAGTTATAGAAGTTGGAAAACCAAACAGTGCTTACGTGTCATGCAATATGCTTAGCATCTATGATCATTGCTAAAGTATTCATTACATGATTGATGTTCATACAAAGTAGCCTTACACCTACTTAAAACATAATGTAGAGGAAGAAATTATATGAGAGCCTTTAACCAAAATAAATAAATAAATAAAAAATTATATGAGAACGGTTTTTTTCGGTGTTATGATTGTTAACTATGGAAAAGTTTGTACTTTTCACCAAGATATCGATATATGTGACAAAATGGGTGGATTGAGCAACGGGTCAAAACAGTTTGTGCGGGTCAAAATGGGTTATGTTCCTGAAACACCTTGGGTCCCGAAATTATTTCATTGATGATCTGAATATCTAATAGGATGATTTATGAGGGTTTTTTCTTTTGTTTAAGTATATTCTTTTTCCTGAAGCAGTCTCTTTACTGTCGGCCTTATCTTGGCTGTAGGGGTAGGATCTGGCTACATCTCACCTCCCCCTTACCCTGCTCCGGCGGGGTTGGGTTTTTATTGCTGTTGTTGTACACACCAATCTCTTTGAGTGTTCATGATAAAATCCCAATCAGACCCATTTACAAGAAAAGGGGTCGAAAATGATTTCTAATTCTAAAAGCGATAATGCCTGGTGATTTAGTATCTAGTCCATTTCATTTACGGAGTTTAAAATGTTGTTGCAGGCTGACAAGTCTCTCGGGCAAAAGATAGCTTCCCGCTTGAACGTGAAGCCAAGTTACTGAAGAGAAATATCCGAAGGACATGTGCGTTACAAATCCATCAGATTGTCGTATACAAAGTAGTTTAGAGAAGTTGTCTGAGTCGACAGTGTTATCGTGTCAAAAATTTGGAGTCCTTTCTTTGATTGTTGTATTGTCGAATAACTTGGATAATGTTAATGATGATGCTTCTTTATAATAAACTGGAGTTGGTTTCACCAGATCCTATACTCATTATACAAAAGGGGTCCGATTTTGCTTTCCACAACTTTTATTTGGTATTGGTTTTGTTTGCATGATGCAAAGTGAGTAGAATGTAACCATTGGTTATTGGTTGTTTATTGTGATTCTGCGCTTGGTTGAGCTTTTTGATCAAGCACGTGAAACAATCTGATCTATTTCTTTCGTTATTTTGGAAGACTGGGCAAGGATGATATGCGTTCTCGCTAATCCTTGAGATAATGATCATTTTGTGCCCACTCACTTTTGATACAGTTTGTAATGCACGACTACAAAAGTGTGCGTTTGATATGACACAACCATATAACATGTGTTAAAGTTGATCGATTCAAGGTACAATAATCTAACTTGTGTGTATCTTGTGTTTGCTGATGAGTTCACCCATAGTCCGGTTTCTTGAATCTAAGCAAGTTCTTGTAGAAACCATGTGGCTCAAGACTCCATATTTTTTATTTCAACAACAAAATATTGACCACTCAAATGCTCCAATTATCTACAACTTGGTGAACTAAATCTTGTGGAATGTGTTAATATTGGACAAAGGATCTGTGGGGTTGGTTAGTGGTGAGTTCTTACCTCACATAAGAGATAGCTAAGGAAGGGACCCCTTTTCACTTGAATGGCTCTCTGAGTTTTGTAGTTTATGTAGAGGGTTGACATCATTTGGTCTCTATGTTTGAGAGTTTTTCAAACTTCAAACAAAACCGAACCAAATTCATCTCAAAGTCATAAAAGTGAACCAAACTTAAGGTTTAAGATTCCGGTATCAACGTGCATATATTAATATGAAAAATACTCATTTGGCACAAACAAAAGATTGCCCTCTATAAGCTGTGTAATCAAATTCATCTCAAAGTCACATATGTCGGCAGTCTAAAAAAATTATAGTGACAAGTATTGTCCAGTTCATAATGTAAAATGCATTTGATACTTTGATTAGTAGAACACAAAATTTTCATCTGTTTCTAGTGTGGCTTTATTTGTTGTCAAGTCTTATGACTTATCCATGCAAATTAAATTGTTCACATTTTCTTTTTTTATTATCACAATTTAATTGTTTGTTACAAAATATAGATAGATAAAATTATTTAAGTTTGTCATCATTATCCGTATTCAAAATCCTTTATCACTTTGAAAAAAGTTGTAATTTTATTTCTTTTCTGAATCGTATGTTTTTGTTTTAAGATAATTATTTAAAAAACGAGAAAATAAGAAAGCAATTAAATAAATACTTTTATCAGAACTTGTAACCGAGGCTGCACATGGACATAGGGGTGTTCATGGTTCGGGTAATAAACCGAACAAACCAAAAACCGAACCGAAAAAAAACCGAATCGAACTTGTAACCGAACCGAATTTGACAAAACCGAACCGAACCGAATTAAAAATTCGGTTTTCGGTTTGGATATGGTTTTAGCTATCTGAACCGAAAACCGAATTTTATATAAATATATATATATATATATAAGTCATTGCTAAAGTATGCATTACATGATTGATGTTCATACAAAGTAGCCTTACACCTACTTTAAACATAATGTAGAGGAAGAAATTATATGAGAGCCTTTAACCAAAAAAATAAAATAAAAATAAAAAATTATATGAGAAAACGGTTTTTTTCGGTGTTATGATTGTTAATTATGGAAAAATGTGTACTTTTCACCAAGATATCGATATATGTGACAAAATGGGTGGATTGAGCAACGGGTCAAAACAGTTTGTGCGGGTCAAAATGGGTTATGTTCTTGAAACACCTTGTGTCCCGAAATTATATTATTTCATTGATGATCTGAATTATCTAATAGGATGATTTATGAGGGTTTTCTCTTTTGTTTAAGCATATTCTTTTTCCCGAAGCAGTCTCTCCGGCGGGATTGGGTTTTTTGGGTTTTTATTGCTGTTGTTTGTACACACCAATCTCTTTGAGTGTTCATGATAAAATCCCGATCATACCCATTTACAAGAAAAGGGGTCGAAAATGATTTCTAATTCTAAAAGCGATAATGCCTGGTGATTTAGTATCTAGTCCATTCATTTACGGAGTTTAAAATGTTGTTGCAGGCGGACAAGTCTCTCGGGCAAAAGATAGCTTCCCGCTTGAACGTGAAGCCAAGTTACTGAAGAGAAATATCCGAAGGACATGTGCGTTACAAATCCATCAGATTGTCGTATACAAAGTAGTTTAGAGAAGTTGTCTGAGTCGACAGTGTTATCGTGTCAAAAATTTGGAGTCCTTTCTTTGATTGTTGTATTGTCGAATAACTTGGATAATGTTAATGATGATGCTTCTTTATAATAAACTCGAGTTGGTGTCACCAGATCCTATACTCATTATACAAAAGGGGTCCGATTTGCTTTCCACAACTTTTATTTGGTATTGGTTTTGTTTGCATGATGCAAAGTGAGAAGAATGTAACCATTGGTTATTGGTTGTATATTGTGATTCTATGCCTGGTTTATCATGGAGCTTTTTGATCAAGCACGTGAGACAGTCCGATCTATTTCTTTTGTTATTTTGGAAGAGTGGGCAAGGACGATATGCGCTCTCGCTAATCCTTGAAATAATGATCATTTTGTGCCTACTCGCTTTTGATACAGTTTGTAATGCACGACTACAAAAGTGTGCGTTCGATATGACAACCATATAACACGTGTTAAAGTTGATCGATTCAAGGTACAATAATCTAAGTTGTATCTTGTGTTTGCTGATGAGTTCACCCATAGTCCGGTTTCTTGAATCTAAGCAAATTCTTGTAGAAGCCAAGTGGCTCAAGAATCCATATTTTTTATTTCGACAACAAAATATTGACCACTCAAATGCTCCAATTATCTACAACTTGGTGAACTAAATCTTGTGGAAGAGAAAACACAAGTCAAATATGTGTTAATATTGGACAAAGGATCTGTGGGGTTGGTTAGTGGTGAGTTTTTACCTCACATAAGAGATAGCTAAGGAGACCATGAGGGACCCCTTTTCACTTGAATGGCTCTCTGAGTTTTGTAGTTTATGTAGGTGTTGACATCATTTGGTCTCTATGTTTGAGAGTTTTACAAACTTCAAACAAAACTGAATCAAATTCATCTCAAAGTCATAAAAGTGAACCTTAAGGTTTAAAATTTCGGTGTTAGCACCACCATAACTCAAGTTATAACTTGAGTTACTACAACAAAGTTACAACGCGAGAGTAACGTAGCGTGCCTCGGAGTGGATAACTTGAGTTAACATATGCCATGTAGACCATAACGCACGATTTGCGTTATTGCTCCCTATGCTCATAGAGTGCATATATATTAATATCAAAAATACTTATTTGGCACAAACAAAAGATTGACATCTGCAAGTTGAAATCAAATTCATCTCAAAGTCTCAAAGTCACATCTCAAAAATTCATCTCAAAGACATCTGCATTTGATATTTTGATTAGTAGAACACAAAATTTTCATCTGCTTCTAGTGTGGCCCAAATTCAGGCCTTTTATTTGTTGTCAAGTCAATTATTAACTATAAGAACTTAAGAAGTAAGCATATACAGCCTCTTTTCCTTTTTGGTTGTGCTAGTGCTTGTTTTACAGTAATTGTTTTCATTATCGCAATTTAAATGTTTGTTATGAAATATAAATAGATAAAATTAATTAAATTTATCATATTATCCTTACTTAAAATTCTTATTACATAATTATGAAAAACACTAATAACTTTTTTTTTCCAAATCATAATTAAGTTTATCATAGTTAGCGGTATAACTCTCTTTTTGAAAAAAGGTAGTTATATTATTTATTTCTTTTCGGAATCGTATTTTTTGTCTTAAGATAATTATTATTATTTTTATTATTATTATTATTATTATTTTGAACGTTGAGTTAGTAGTTAGTGATTCGAGCCCACAGTGACATCCAATTGGGCAGTATGCAAGCATCAAACCTTTCTCCTTAGGAGATAAACCCCACTCCTGCTTCTATATTTTCGGGCTCCTGAAGGTCCATGGTGAGACTCAAATTAATAAAGCAACTAAATAAATACTTTTATTCATCTATACAAAGCAAAGAAGGAGGCGGAATGGATAAAGGAAAGGGACTTGAGTTTCATGCAACAAATGTAAGTATTAAAAATTCATAACTTTATTATAAGTTAATAGGGCTAATGGTGCCAACTTCTGCCTAGCATAGTTGGTTAGGAGGTGTTATGACATGTGAGAGGTCTCAAGTTCGAGTCTCTCCGTGGAGAGTTTCCTCTTGGGTGGGATCAATGGTGGTTCTGCCCCATCGATGTGTCGATTTGAGGCTGACAGAGACTACCTTCTGGGTAAGTACGATGGAATCGAATCATTACCTATAGTATTTTTCTGCCCTATAGATGCGTCGATTCGAGGCTGGCAGGGACTACCTTATGGGTAAGTACTGTGGAATCGAATAACTAACTATAGTATTGTACTAACTCGCCGTTCAAAAAGAATAAGAAAAAAAATAAAAATTAGAGCTAATCGTTTGAAAAGGTATGGAACTTGTCACTTTTTCCTATTATTGAAATCCATCTTTTAATTTTCCTATAAAATCAAATCATTCTTTACATAAATCGTCCCCGTGGCTCTAAAAAATTAGACCGGTCGTCCTTGAGTTAATTACATAAAAGGTCCTTGTGGCTCTAAAATTTACAGCGGTCGTCCTTGTAGCTGATGTGGCACTATCGCCGCGCTAATGTGGCAGAACTAGAAATAATTAAAATCGGCCCTAGGCAAGGGGCGAACTCGGGTCTCCAGCTTTACAAACGAAACCTTTACCACTAGACCAAGCTTCTAGTGGTGTTATGTTTCTTTTCTCTTACTTTATCCAATTTTATTTCTCTCGGCTGAAAATAATAAAAACTTATCATTTCTTTTGGCTGGGAATAATAAAAATAAAAACCTATTTTTTCTTTTTGCTGGAAATAATAAAAACTTATCTGTATACGTGATCGATCACGTTTTTGCTCTGATGAAATTTTTATCCGATCATGTATACATTTTTAAACATGATCGACAAAAAAATGCAACTCGAGCCACATTTTTATACGTGATCGAGTTGCAAATTTTATACGTGATCGATAAAAATTTGCAACTTGGGCCACATTTTTATACGTGATCGAGTTGCAAATTTTTTTATGTGATCGATAAAAACTTGCAACTCGGGCCACATTTTTATACGTGATCGAGTTTCAAATTTTTAAACATGATGGATATAAAAATGTGGCTCGAGTTGCAAATTTTTATACGTGATCAAGTTGTATAAAAATGTATACATGATAGTGTTGCAAAGTTTTATACGTGATCGATAAAAACGTACAAGTGATTAATACTCTCGGAGCTTCATAAAAACGTGATTGATCACGTACACATTTTTATCGAAGCAAAAACGTGATCGATCACGTATACGTATACGGATCCTCGGGGCTTCATAAAAACGCATATGTGATCGATCACTTTGTTGCTTCGATAAAAATAAATACGTGATCAATCACATTTTTATGAAGCCCCGAGAGTATCAATATTCAATCACATATACATTTTCATTGAAGCAAAAATGTGATCGATCATGTATACATTTTTATGAAGCCACAAGAGTATCAATCACGTATACATTTTTATCGAAGCAAAAATATGATCGATCACGTATACGTTTCTATGAAGCCTCGAGGATCCGTACAATTTTTTTTTGATCGCTCACGTTTTAGCTTCGATGAAATTCTTATTGATCACGTATAAAAAGTTGCAACTTGGGCTACATTTTTATATCGATCACGTATAAAAATTACAACTCGACGACGTAAATAATTTGCAACTCGATCATGTATACGTAATCAATCAAAACATTTGATAAAAGGATTGGATAAAAGTGTGAAATAAGAATACTCATCCAAAAAGATTGGATAAAAAGGAGAAAATGATCGGATAAAATAAAAGAAAGATAACATAGTACCATTGGATGCTTGGTCCAGTGGTAAGGTGTTAGTTGTAAAGTTGGTAACTCGAGTTTGAGCTTTGCCAAGGATAAGTTTTTACTATTTCCAGCCAAAATAAAGAAAAATGGATAAAAGGATAAAATAAAAGAATACATAACACAATTGGACGCTTGGTCCAGTGGTAAGGAGTTCATTTGTAAAACTAGAGATCAAAGTTCGCGCCTTGGTCCGATATATTTGTGTAAAACATGAGATGTATGAAAAAGAGCTTGAGAAAATGAAAATAACCGATGTTCATTTGAAATAATAGCATGTTTAGACAATCTTGAGCTAATTCAACTAATATTACCCATTTATACATTACGACAGTATCAGTCTCACTTAGTTGTTAAGATGATGGCTTTGTTGGGACAACATTAATTAGGTCTCCTTATGTTTTAATGATGACAACAAAACTTTCGCAACACATAAAATCACAAACGTCAGCCAAAAACCGAAAGACGAAATAGCTGGGTCTGGCGCGCTACTGGCGCTCCGACGCCCAGGTAACACGCCAGCTCACTGTTTGTTTTGGGATAGTTTTTGAAAGTCGGCTTTCCCTTTACCCGACAAATGTGGATCTTTCAACACAAGTATGTATATGATATGTGCTTCATTAGGAACACTCGAAACGGGTTTTAGAATTAGGGGGATCCAAAATCACGACCTCCCATTTTTGGCAAAACGCCAACTCAAGTATTTTGCTAAACGCCTCTAGCCAAGGCTTTTCTAAACCTAGGAGACTCATATATGTCACGTGACATCAAGTGAAAGTATTCGTATGACCATAATCTTTGTTTACGTCTTCTCTAATCACGTAACGGTTTACTCCCTTATTGTCTTCCGAATTTTATCCCTAACATTTGCTTAATATTTCTTATACTTGTAATCTTGTATGTACTTCTTGTCTCATAACATTCCAACATTCTCCACATCAACCTCTTTTTCACCACATACGGACTAAAGATATATAACGGATAACGGACTAAAAATATTGGATTGTGACTTTGTTCAAACAAACTACCGGAGTTATATCGGACTCAATATATTGGACATATTAGGGATTTAAAATTTGACTTATTGGACTTTTAACGGATTTGACATATTGGACCCGTAACGGACTTAAAACATTGGACATATGGTTTTTGGACTATTATCGGGTTATAAAGCCCAATAATTAATAAACATAATTTAAAATCTAAAATTTAATTAATAACTAAGTTATCAAACCGGGTCATTATTTAGTTTAGAATTTTTATTGGAACGTGTTTGGTTTACGAGCACGAAAATAATGTTGATTTGGAAACTGACAGAAAAATATTGATTTTGGAAAATTAATTATTATTAAAGTCTTTTGACTTGGAAAATTTTGAATAAATGAATGGCTCATGCCGGAATTTTATAAAAATTTCTAAACTCAATTTTATCTCAAAAACTCTTTTATTATAAAACCCGAAAAAGACGAAAGGTATAGTTTTATTTAATTGTAAAACCTTCATTATATGACTTATAAATTGAAAACCTATGTTTACTTATAAAAGATAAATGTCTTAACTAAATCATTGGGATTACCGGGTAAATGCCGAAATTTACCATTGACTTATTTTTACTTACTTTTTCTTATTTATTTCCTAACTTTCTTATTTTCTTACTTATTTCTGATTTATTCTCTTACCTATATTCTTGTTTATCTCTTCTGCTCACTTTCCCTTATAATGGTTGACTATAGTTATCTTTTCAGGCCAATGGATATCAGTACCAAAAACCCACTCGGTAGATTTAGAGGAATTATTCAGGCTCCTAAAAAGGTTAATCATGTTGTACTTGTCGTTATATTTTTTAATCTCATGCGCAGCGCGTGCTCCTTGTAGGTTTCTTCGTTGTTTTCAGGTGGTTGGTGAGTCTCTTTTTTGGATATTTGTTGGTTTTTTTCATGTGAGAGGTTTTCCACTCGGATAGTTCTGGGGTGGTTTTTGGTTATTTCTGAAATTTTAGGGTGTTGCTCACCAGCCATGTTAAACAAAAAAAACTAGTGGTTTTAAGGGAAAATTTTGGATTTTTGAGTGAGAAATGAGTGAAAATTGTTGAAAAAGTTGTGGCTATCTTGTATCATATCCCCACGGATGTCGCCATGTTTAGGTATGGTATGTAAATCGGATTAGAGATTGGGTGAGAATGCTTTTGTTGTTTGGTTTCCCGTATTGAACAGTAAGGAACCGATGAGATTGATATAGATCAAGAAGCGCGGGTAATACTTAAACAAGAACCATGCTGCACTGTTGTGACGCAATATTTGCTCAAGTGTGAAAACTTGTGTGATATAGTGTGTTACTCTCCTTTTATAGAGAGGCTTGTAGGGTTTAGAGATAAACATTTGGGAGTGATCAACGGCTGCCAGAGTGCCAAGTGTTGATCATCCGATATTATACAAAGAAGACAGATGTCATTCGTCCTTTAGCTCATAGTGGTGCTTGTTGTGCGTCCCTGTTGTGCGATTTCAGATAGTACATCTTAACCGTTAGTAAGAGTTGGGGACAGAAGCGTTGTCCTTATTTAGTCAGGCCTGAGAGGTCTTTCCAAGCCCTACGTGGCCTGGGATTTAATCCGAGCCATTATCAAGTGTTGATTGAGCATTGGTGATGTGCTTGATCCGAGCGTGTAATTAATGGGCTTGGACCATTAATATTGATACGCTATCAAAATACAATTAAAGCAGTTATTAGAACACCTCTTATATAAGAAATACAAATTATCAAGCATATTGTACAACAAACTTAAACACAATTCATGCATTAAATGTTACTGATACAATTAATAAAGCATATTATACAAACTATTCAAAAACAAAAACAACAATTTAAGAAATACAAGTAATAAAGCTAATATTACAAAATATTTTCAATATATTTTATTCTACTACACATATTTCTAATCCAACCTTAATTTGTTTAAAACTACATGTAAGTATAATACGTTTCGATTCGGGTAACCGTTGATATTTAAAAATAAGAACTGAAATCAAATCGCGATAAGATGGTTTATCCGATTTCTGGTTTTTACGGATTCGATTTCTTAGTTATCTTTTACGGTTTTGGATTAAGCGGGTCGGCTCGGTTTGTCAGTTTCACTAATTTATTTTAACACTCGTATCCATAAAACTTAACTTTATATGAATTAAAATAGATACTTTGAATGACGAAAAATATTGCTCACTAAAATATGTATTATCACAATTGTATAATGAAAAACAGTGTTATTAGTTAAAGAGTTCAAATACGTCACATAAAATTCTAGATATCCGTAAATTTATTGTCAAAAAAACATAATAATTTAACGAGGGAATTGCATATATACTCACTAAAACATGAATATTTGCATAATTCCTCAAAACATAAGTTTTTAATGCATAATGTACAATGATGTTTAAGTAGACAAAAGTTCAATATAGATCCGCTTGTTGTCATAGATCCATTTATACTATCCCACCCGTCCATCTAATCCCCTCTAATTTTGATCAAACCACTAGGATTAAACCAAACAATTACACTATCAAGGGCATTATGGTAAATTTAGAAAATCATCATAAACAAAACCTGCAAAAAACACACACACATGAAGGTGAAAATCCCAATTCTCTCTCAATTACCATCAAAAACAAAAACAACACCACCATTGTCACTAGTCTCTGCCATTGAAGAACCTTGAACCCGTTTACGGTCATCTACTTAGATCAGCTCATCAGATCCGCCTTACAGTCACCATCGGCTCGGGACTACATTCATTGGTTGAAGTTTGCAATTTTACTATTATTTTGTTGAAATTAGTCCGTAGAAAGGTTAAATTCTCACACTATCATCATTCATATGTTTGCAATCGGTGTTGAATTTGACGTTTGTTTGTAATATTTAAAAAACTATTCAAGTTTATAATGCATACCAACTGTTCGATGAAAGTCCTAAACCAAAATATTGCTGATTGAGGACAATTATTTTAGCAGCCTTACTTGTGGTTATGCTTTCTAACTCATAGATGTAGTTCTAGTTTTGACGTGAATTGTATAACACTTCTGTAACGGCTCTTATTTGTGCTAATGTGTTCTATAATAACTTACTTGATAGTCGTGTTAGTGGCACAAGTGAGATTGAGTCTTTAGATTGTGATTAGTTGGAAACTGAATACACACTAATTTCTTTCATGTGTTAATATTGTTCCAAGTTCTAGTTAATGTTAGAGATTTCATGGGAATTGAATTTAGCTTTGGCTGATGGATGGGTTGCATCAATACTTTCAAGATGAGTATAAAAGGTTATGCGTTACTTGTGTATATTCATTTTACGATATATCGACTGCTTAAATTTAGACTCAATTTTCTTTCAGAACATGAAAATATCGAAAGACAATTTATTGATATAGCTTTATCAAAGGATAACCAATGTTGCATTGGTGGCTTGGATTTTGTTACATTGGTATATCCCATCATCTAAAAGAATTATTTTAGCTTCATAACACCGAGTTTTGCTATATTAACTTTGTTTATTTGGCAAATTTTTACGTTGTCTATTGTACCCCTTGATAGGATCTCCACAGCCGTTGCAGAGTGCTTTTGTGTACTAAAACCTAGTGGGCTGATTTTTCTTCAGGGATTATGGTAATGTTATACCTAGCCCTTATAGGCGATTTAATATTGAAATCCTTAATACATTTGATGGTTCAGTGACCTTGGTTGACTTTGTGAAGCTTTGCATTTTACTTATAGGTTGTTTCTTGGATTTAAACCCTTAAGAGTCGCAACAGAGTAAACTTAGAGGCCATGAAATGTTGATTTACCATTTGGTTTAATGATGCTATTTGGTGTGTTATAGTTTAAGTTTAAGGAAACAGGTAAAAAACTTCCACATGAAATTTGTAGTGCTAATTTTTTGTAGAAATTGCACCTCTAGGCCTGGTATAACTAGCAATGATGGGACTGATTTATCACTTATTATTTAGATAACATTTTTCTTGGGTAAGAATGTGATAAAGCTGCAATATTTTTTGGCCGGCTTTCAGGTGTTTCTGTAAGTCTCAACAAAATATTCTCACTTTTTTTTCTCGGTTAAAAGTGTTTAAATAATGTATTTTACTATATTCGCTTACTCCTTTATGTAGGGTGATTTGGAGGCAATTGTACGTGCTTTTGAGAAGAACCATATTTTATCTTGGAGAGGCTGATGTACGTGATTTTTATTTTTTAATTAAAAGCCCATATCACATAAAGCTCGTCCAAAGAACCCAACAAGAGCTTGTTGAACTAGAAAGAAAGGAAGTTGATATCAAAAGAAATGTTGCTCTTTCAGTTCATGAAGATGGTGATGATGAGGAAGATGGTGATTCAAATGAGCAAAATGAGGATTATGAGGAGCAAGATAAGGTTGCAGATGAAGAGTCCGAGGAAGGAGATAAGGCTGTGGGAACAGGGTGAGCGTGAAAGTCAAGAGCATGAGTAGTCTCTCGATTTGGTAGTCTTTTGATGGTCGTACTACTCATGATGTTGATATCTGATTTGGTAGTTCTAAGGATATGTTAATGGTAGTCTTTTATGTAACTGGTGGTAGTATTTTGGCAACTCATGGACAGGTTATAATGATCTTAACTTATAATGATCCTTTTTAATTGCTCATTTTTACTAAATGTTTTAACGAGTGTCTTCTTTAATTCTGGTAAATGTCATAACTGATGTAGTCTGGACAATTTTAAACACCTCGATCACATGTGATTTTTAAATAAATCATATGTGATTCAGAGAAAGAAAGTTTACAAGTTCATTATTAACATGAATCACATGTGAATTTGACATAGATCACATGTGATTTTGTTATGAATGTTATTTTGACCTAGTTCAAAAATCACATGTACAATTGATATTTTGTGACTATTTGTTGCTTATCAATAAATTTTAGCCCGTGTAAGAAAACTTGTTTAATGATCATCGACTGGTGATTATTTATTCCAGTGTTCTTACATTTCTATCTGCAGGTTGTGCGATGTAACTCTTTACTTGTTACCTCTGTTAAATCTCGGTTGTGCAAACAACACTTTATTTTGGTTGGTACGGAAATTCAACGCAAGATTTGCACTTCATCATGTTGTACTTTTTAGGAGCAATGGCGATTATTAACTAAGTTAAGAAAGCATACTATCAGCCTTAGGAAACTATTTTGATCACATGTGATTTGTTCAAAAATCACATGTGATTGTAGTAGAATCACATTTGATTTTTCAAAATCATATGTGATTGTAGTAGAATCAGATGTGATTTTTCAAAATCACATGTGATTTTTCAAAAATAAAAATATCAAATAGGTGATGTTCTTAGTAATAAATTCCAACAAAAGATAAACAACCTGTAAGATGTATATTTGTAGTTTCATTAAACAAAAATCCGAAACACAACTTTAAAATAAAAAAATACGGAGTATAATGTAAAATCCTACAGGGACAGACACAAATACTCATAAAAATGAGAATCAGTTTCAGTTACTTGATATATAGAGCCTCCAATGACAAACAAATCGTGTTGTGTCTAGCCTCGTATCTTAACCTCTAGTCATCCCTCCTATAATGAATATTAATGCTAACTAAAACAATAAACCGCGTGACTTAATTTAACTACTATGTGCAGCTTCCTCACTTGAGCCACTCTCATTTCTCATGAACAATAGGATTGTATACTGGATACCACATGTTGCTCGTTACATATTCAACAGTTTCATCCTGCGTCCAACATTAGAATCCTGATTAATGTCGAGATATTGACAAAACAATTAAGTTTTAACATTTAAAGTGTGGAGTTTAATCATACTCTTCACATGTTTGCGAGTTCTTTGGGTCCCTCCTCACCCTTTCCTTCTGCTACTTGTTCAGTGACTAGTTGGATATAATTTACCCTTTTGGATATCTTCATCTGTCATATACAAGGCAAGACTGAATAGGAAAAAACAATTGCAGTTAGCATTACACAATTTTTTTCTGAAAAAAAACCAACATTATGATCTTAATATAGTTCAACATGTTTTTGTTCCAAAAATTTAAAATCACATGTGATTCTACATGTGATTCTACTAAAATCATATGTGATTCAACTAAAATCACATATGATTTACCTGTATAAACTACTCACAACATCATATATTGTATTTACCTGATTCTACTACAATTACATGTGAAGCAGTGCAATGATGAGACTTGTTTCCATGTCACTGGAAGCATAATTCCTCTCACTTCCCTACTACTGAATTTTTTTTGCTTGATTTGACGTGTGCAAATCGAGTGGCACATCTATGTGTTTAATCATTTAATTAGAAGCTTTTATAGAATAAATAAATTAGCACGACGTATAACAAATAACATGTACAAATCGAGTGTTTTCTCACCTTTAGAAATAGAACTATACTCATATTTGCTAAATCACATGTGATTATCACAGATGCATTTCATCAAACACATGGTGTGCGTCTTTATCTTCAACAACTTCATCCATAACCTGGATTTCAGAATCTACCACACAATTTTAAGCATCCACAACTGCAACAACAACTAAATCTGCTTCGTTTAACTCATAATCGTCCATTTTTTTTAACAAATCGATTGTAATTTACGGTATAATCGATCGAAAAATAGATCTAAATTTGATCAAAATCAACGTGATTGATTATTTAACGATGATTTGAAGTTGAAATTGAAGTGTTTTCATGCCAGTTTTTATGGTGAAAATTGAGTTGAAGGTGGGTGGGAGTGTGATTGTGTGTGTGTGTTTTTTTACCATAATTTTTTTTTTTTGGGAAAAAAGGTGGGTGGGAAATTTAGGAATATATAGATGACGTTTTTGCCCTTGATGTGGAAGGTGGGTGAGAATTCTAGTTTAATCACAACCATTGGATGAAAATGAAATAGATGGATGAGATCGGTTGAATGGATCTATGAAGAAAAAAGGGTCTACAGGGATCTCATCTCTGTTTAAGCATGTTTTTGGTATATATGCAAATATGCAAGTTTTAGTGGGTATATATATAATTACCCCGAATTTAAAATATAGGATTCATCGAAATTTTATTTTAGGGTACCCGCTACCGCAACACACGGGCACCCTGCTATTGTTAATATATGTGTTAGGTAGGTTTGTTGGGTGGTTGTCTAACATCAATCATTTTTTAAATGATAAACACTACTATTTGATTTCAGTTTTACTTATCAAGTGACGTCAAGATATAACATAGTTTTGTTACTTCTATATTATGTAATTTTCATTACGGACGGGGATTGTCTCAAATTGAAAAACCAACTTGACTCAAGTTGAGAAAGTGTGAGTCATTGGATATAATCCAATGGTTCAAATCAAAAGAAGTTCTTTTGATTTGAGCCATTGGTTCTTTTGATTTGATCCATTGGATCAAATCTAATGGCTCACAAATGCCCAACTTGAATCAAGTAATGGGAGAGGATCCTCACCATTTCCATTACGCCGACTATTATTGTAATTTTGACGCATCGAGCTTTAGCATAAATCTTACTTAATGTGTTTCGATATAAGTCATAATACATTTAAATTATAATTATTTGTGCACACAAATTATATATTATCTAAAATATGAGGTATAAAATGTAAGGGCTATTTATTAAATTTATAAAATTGTTAAAAATATAAAAACTACTAGCTTTACTTAAGCCAATATAATCTTATATATAATATAAACTTAGGTTGTCTTATAAATGCAAAATACCCCTAATAAATGTTTCAAGAGTTGATTATTCCAAATATGCCCTTCAAGTGTGATTTCAACAAATGTAGTTTGTACGGTACAATATGTTTTGCATGAGAAATCGTGCACAAAAGTTTGTATGGTACAACATGTTTCAAGCATCTCTAAACCTCAAAGAATACAAACCAAAAATGTCATGAATGCATAAATTAAATACACCAATTAGTGGTTAGTCTTTTTACCTTCCCGTCCATGAGTTACAAATATTTATCAACTATATAATGTGTCAAAAATCACACACAACAAACCACAACTTCCTCCACACCGCGTGCACATTGGGCTACAACTTATAATGGTGGTAAAGTAAGCACCATATAGTCTTACTTATTAATCATATTGATTTATATTATTTTATGTAAATTTCATGTGTGTTTTGTGTGTGTAACAATGTAGGACATAAAGATGGTGCTTAGAAGGTTTGGTAGTAACATCATCTTCTCTAATGGTTTAAGAGATCCTACACATCGTTGTCTTATCAATTAAGTGGAACATGCACGAACATTTTTACTTTGATTAACTGTATTTAAGTTACTAACGATCAACTATATCTAATTGTTTTTTGTAGCACGTCAAGAAGCATTAAAGAAAGAAATCGAGAAGTTACAAAAATTGTATCAAGAACAAAACATGCAAAAGGTCAATGAACAACAACGACAAAGAAAACAACAACAACAAGAAGAACAACGTCACGGCCACCGGTGGGATGAATACTTAGCATTCATATTAATAGTACGTTACAAATTAAACAAGCAATATTTTACTTCATGTAATACCGATGAACGGGCTAATACTATTGATTCGTTAGCAAGTAAGTTTATTGAAAATAATGTGATGAGCATTCAATTTTTTAGTCAATAATTATTACTACACTTTGTTGGTGCATTTTAATATTTTTATGTCGATGTNCAGTTTTTATGGTGAAAATTGAGTTGAAGGTGGGTGGGAGAGTGATTGTGTGTGTGTGTTTTTTTACCATAATTTTTTTTTTTTTTTTGAAAAAAGGTGGGTGGGAAATTTAGGAATATATAGATGACGTTTTTGCCCTTGATGTGGAAGGTGGGTGAGAATTCTAGTTTAATCACAACCATTGGATGAAAATGAAATAGATGGATGAGATCGGTTGAATGGATCTATGAAGAAAAAAGGGTCTACAGGGATCTCATCTCATCATTTGTTATTTTATTTATTTATTTATTTATTTTCCTTTCTGTTATACCTATAGTTGGTCATTCATTATTAGAGATGAGATCCACCGCAACCACACATTCACTAAAGATCAAGGGAACACATCCTGACCTTTCATTTCATTTTGATCCAAAGGCTAATATTAAAACACATAATTATACAGCAAGGGCAAAACTGTCTATTAAAAGATAAAAAATATTTCTCCTAATTTCATTCCTATCAAACTTCATTCATACCAAATCACGAGTTACACACACAATAACCGTCGTCAATCCGCCGTTGATATGCGATCTGTCGTTCTCTGTTGATTTACACACACAATAACCGTCGTCAATCGATAGCCGATCCGCCGTTGTTCCACCGTCGATCTGTCGTCCTCCGTCGATCCACGGCCCGCCGTTGATTTTTATATGAAAAAATCAGTGTACAAATCAAAATGGAGTACCTAAAGTACAATTACATTGGGTGATGATTATTTATTGATTAATAACTTTTTATAAAAAGTTGTTAGACTGATGGGAAAATGGACCTCGAAGCAAATGAGACAATAACAGTTGTGATACAAAACAACTACAATAGATATGAATTTGAAGGAGAAAAGAAGCTCGTTCTTTCTACAGCGAGCTATTGGTGGGAAAAATGATTTCTTTGGCATATTGTTTCTTACAATCGGTGGGATTTGTTTTGTTGTGGTGATTAATTCCATAATAATATATGTGGTGATTGAACCGATACCTCTCGGAGATCCAACATATTTGTCATGATATAGAAATCAAGGTGGGAAATAAACTTAGGCGTTTGATTACTTGTTTGGTGCAAATGCTTTTGTTACACAAGATTGGTTAACGTTCGAGCCTTGTCAATGATTCATTTGTGTAAATGGAGACAAACATCATTGGAAAGATGAAAAGCTTTTGTGTCTGGTTGTAGGCTCGCCCCGTATACTAGTCGACCGAAAAATCTGAAATCCATGGTTATATGAAAAGCTTTGCCATGTGGTGTCAACTACAAAGGATCTTAAAGTTTTGAAAAAAATCAAAAATATCACAAAACTATGATATTACTGAAGAAAAAAAAAAAAAAAACTAACAAAGATATCCTTGAAAGATATCCTTGTCTTGGCTTCGAAAAGTGCAGACTTTGTAAAAGACGAATATTTTGATCAAGTATAAATCGCATGCAAATCACATGTGATTCGTTTGTAAATCACATGTGATTCGTGTGTAAATCGCATGTGATTCACCTTAAAAAAATAATGAGGTAAAATCACATGTGATTTGAGGTAAATCACATGTGATTTGAGGTAAATCACATGTGATTTGCATATCAACCTGCGTAAAAATACAACAAACAAAGCAACAAAGAAGGCTTATGACTTTGAGCTTGTCTTTTTTCATTTGATTTTATTAAAAACAAAAGCACTAAAGATCAAAGCATTCATATCAATCAATAATCATCACTCGTACGTACATAATGTACCTAAAACTTAATCATACAATTACATTCGGCGACGACTTCACAAAGTTGAATAACCTAATACATAAAGTACCTAAAACCTAATCATATTCCCCTTGAATTTCTTTGACACCTTCTTACACTCAAGCCTTGTATACTAGTCAACCGAAAAATCTGAAATCCATGGTTATCTGAAAGATCATAAAATGGAAAAAAATGAAAAAAATCACAAAACTATGATGTTCTAACTGATTAAGTATTACGTTGAATAAAAATGCAATTTACAAAGTTACAATCTTAGAAACACATGTGATTCATCTCAAAATCACTTGTGATTCATCTCAGAATCACTTGTGATTCATGTCAAAATTACATGTGATTCATGTCAAAAGCACATATGATTTTCATGTCAAAATCACATGTGATTCATGTCTCACATGTGATTCACGTATAAATCACATGTGATTCAAGTCTAAATCACATGTGATTTTCATCTTCTTTTGTTCCCTCATTACTTTTTTTTTTCAGTTCACAGTTTGTAGAGGAAATTGGTCGATACTGATCAAGTGTACGATAAAGGTAACATAAGAAGCTTCTCAGTCCTGCCAACGTAAGCTCTCTTCGTCATATTTTCATAATCTTTCTCCTCAATAGCATCCAATATTTTGCGGTACAACAACAATGATGACCATATTGGCCAACGACTTTGTCAAACTTAGAGGCTCGCTCCTTCTTCAGCTTGGTTGAAGTAGAATCTGGCTCGTTTCCCTTTCATGAATTCTCTCCAATTATCTGTCACCCTTCTTGAATAAACATCTTCATTATTGTGTAGCTCGTCTTGGGATACGCGACCTCTTAATGCACTAAAAAACAATGAGACCAAGGTCACTACTAGAATAATTGCATATACATGTGAAACAAAAGTAATCGATTAGATGAAAAACTTACTCTCACCTACATCTCTAAGGATATTCGTGAGCTGATTTCCGATACCAAGAATATGAGCAGAGTTATAGATACTTGGTGCATTTGATGATGATTCAGGTGAGATACCCATGACTGGCACACTCATTAGAGCAACTATCCAGGCGACATAGTAACAATATAAATAAAGCTCTTGGAAATTTTCATAGCGACTCTTTTAGTAAATATATATGAATCATTTAAATTTTCGTAGTAGATTCTTATTATACGTGATTAAGCCTATATACCTTAATGTCTAATGTGAACTTTTGAACGGTATCCGTAAGGGCAACATCAAGTATATCAAACGGCCGACCGTTAAAAGGTCGTGAAGTCTCTCTTCCCATTTGTCAAGAACCTCGACACTCATGTGGATCACGTTAGGACCATCAACGAGTTCATCTGTTCTTCTGCACCAAAATGTATAGTAGATCGAGTTATGATTTTCATCTTTGTAAAAACATGCATGAAAAAGATATGAAAAATTGAATCTGTATGCAGGTACTTACCATATATAGCCCATGTGGTAAAACTGTTTTGAAGAGTATCATTGGGTGTAAGATTATAAAATTTGAAAGGACAAAAGTATTGAAACACAAAAACTACGGAAAAGATAACGATAAAAAAAATTGTCTTGTCTTGTCAAAAGCGTGCGTAAAAGAATCATACACCAGATAACATGATGATGATAAATTCATAACCAATAACCACATAAAAACATCAATCAAACGGTGACAAATCATCACCTCATCCAATTTAACGGCTCGAACTCGAAACTTAACCAAATTTTGATTCGTGTTACTAATCACACTCACCTTCTTATTCCTCTTCTTGTTCACAGTAACAGAATCCGTATATTTTGTTATAAAACTTCCACTTATCACAATATTACTTACAACTGAAACACTAGTCATCATCAATAATACATCCATTGATATGATGTTCAAATTATATCTTTTTATAATACTTCCACTTATCAAATTATATCCATTGATAATACTTCCACTTATCAATGCTAGTCATCATCAATAATACTTCTACTTATCACAGATTGACATTTACGATTTGATTGATGGAACAAAAATGAACAAAACAACTCATCAAAACAATAAAAAAACGAAATAACAACTCATCAAAACATCTAATGGTTATATTTTAAATAAACTAACATGAACAAAACAACTCACCAATTTCGTCGTTTTGAGGCTTATTTTGATCAACGAGAGCCGATGAAGACGACTGGGGCAACGGCTCACCTCTAAATAGTGCTATTTCATCTCTTAGGTCGATTGAATAGAAGTGATTAACATCAATTTTAAAGTTGGGGGGTTAGGGTTTAAAAATGGGGAAACGGTTATTTGAGAGAGAATTGGGGAGGGTGAGAAAATGAGGGAGAGTAAATGAGACGGGGTAAATGAGGGAAGAGTAAAATTACAAAACTGCCCTTATGTTAATTTAAAATGAATGCACGTGTATAATCTAGACCATTGGATTGAAGTTGGATGTGTGGTTGAGATCAAGCGGTTTGATCTTTAGATAAAATATGTTCTGCATTGAACTTTTGTCTTCATTATTAATCTCTTAACAAGGAATATTTTTTAAAGATTCGTAAACTTTTCAAAAATACTATCTTACTAGACGAATACCCGTGCATATCAACGGAATTTTGTAGCGGCCGATAGTTTTAATGATAAAAAAAAGTTGATGGGTTATACACGAAAAATAATAAAAGTTTGAGGATTTGGGGATTAACATAATGTTTTAAAACCCAGTTCTACCTGGTTGGTTCAACCGGTAAAACTGTTCCGGTCGAAAAATTGGTCAACTTAAACCGGGTCAACGCGACGGATTTGGTCGAAAAACATGTCATTTTAAACCGGGTCAACCCGTCGGGTTTGAAGTGTTGGGTCAACACGGTTTTGATGTGTATTAATAGTTTACTTTTGAAACATATCATTGCCATTAATGTACAACATTTCATTACCGAATTTACCACTTTCACATTCCTCATTTTTTTTTTTAGATTTAAGGTTTTCAACATTTCACATTTCACATTACTTGACTTTTTACTCTTTCACATTGATAATTTTTCTTTTACATGTAATATATAGATAAAAATATTTTTTAAAGTCTCATAAAAAGTAATATTTTATAAATCTAGAAAATTTTAGTCGTAATTATATAGACAAGATGCGCTTGTTACAAACAAGATCCCATTTGATTCTCAGTAGTTGAAATTTATTTTTCACAGTTTTTGAACGGTAGGGATTATATTGAGAAAGTAGCAAAAAGTTAACAAAAATTATGAACAAATAGCTAGCAGCGGGTTTTGAAGCCACGCCGACCAGCTATAACTAATCTTCATATTTATCTTTCACTTGCTTAACATTCACACTTATTATCATGTGCAAGTTCTTGAATATTGATGTTTAATCAGTCAAAAAATATGGATTATTAACCATTTAGTACTAAAATTCAGCAATTTGATAACCAGTCAAATATATTTTTTTTAATTATTTTTTTTCCCCAATTTTTTGGAAACATTTTAGCAGTTAATTAATTTTTGCTAATTAGTTAAAATATCACTAAAACGATATTAGAACTCTAACAATTAGCAATGTAACAAACTATTAAAACTTAACATTTTTTTTTTGTTAATTTTTGTTTCGTTCTGAATATATTGACCAAGGTTTCTATTATTAACATCTTCGTAAACCATAATCATCAAGTCAGCTTCATCACGTTATGGTGGAACCTGGATAGTATCTCAAGCTCATCTCTAGACTTACTTAAGGTCCACTTTGAATACTTATCACCGTTATGGTGGAACCTGGATAGTATCTCAAGCTCATCTCTAGACTTACTTAAGGTCCACTTTGAACACTTATCACCGTGTGAGAGCTTTTGCCAGCGTTTAAATTGAGCTGCCATCTGATGACAAGATATCCATGTTCAATCTTGGACTTAAAATTTTGGCCTGGTAGCGTGCTTGATCTCTTCCACAGGAATTAGATATTGTTAGCTTCGCTTTTTTATAAAGATAACATCATACAAGTGAAATGGACTAGATTAGAAACTACATGGACTACTATTGTCAAGTAGGCAAACATGTAACTTTAGGAGCCTATAAATACCCCTCATGAATCTCAATGAGGGGAGTGAGAAATAGTGTGTGTAAAGTTTCATTTAGTCTTTTATAATAATACAACTAGTTCTTCACCTTTCTCTCTCTAGAAATAACCATGTTTATTACATATTTCGATCAACCGCGACCTCCGGATCGTGTTTCTTGTCATTTACAATTGGCATCAGAGCAAACCAGGGGCGAATCGAGGTGTTTTGGGGTGTAATTTCGTGTTTTTTGGGCTTATTTTACGTTTTTTTTATCGAGTTTGGTGATGATCTTATCGAGTAAGGGAGCCAAATATCGAGTAAAGAAGTTAAATTTCGAGTATGGACTGTGAAATTTTAGGGATATCGAGTATGGAGCTGGAAATACCGAGTTAGCCAGAATTTACCGAGTAAGGCTTGTCTCTATCGAGTAAGCAGTCAGCAAGAAATTACCGAGTAAGGAAATCTCTATCGAGTTAGAGACTTTCCGTTTCTACCGAGTAAGGGCCAAAGTATCGAGTAAGGGCTGAAAGTTTCGAGTAAGCTGTTTACCGAGTATGTGATATGTTTACCGAGTAAGCTGGCTGATTTCGAGTAAGTGAGCTAATTATCGAGTATGACCACCATTTTATCGAGTAAGCTTGATTTTTTATCAAGTAAGCTCATTTTTGGCAAGTTAGCCACTATTCCTTATCGTTTATCGAGTAAGGACTTTTCTAAGGTCAATTCTAAACGAAACTCTGCCGAAATTGACTTAGGATATCGAGTAACGAGATGGGATTTTGAGTAAGGAAATATCAAAAGATTAATACATAAACAAAACCCTAACCTCATCGATTAACCTAATGTCTATATACCCTTAACCCTAACTTCCACCTTACCTAAACACATGAGATTATTGGTAAATCCATCGTATAGATCATGATTCATTTCCTTGTTTCATTATCATCAACACCAATATATCTCAAACCACCTCAAACCACACCATAAATTGCTTAAACGATCCTGATCAAGATTCACAATCAAATGACAACGGCTAGTATCGAATTTTTGTGACTATGGGAATAATACTTTATCATTTTTCTGGGTTTGAAGTACATTTCAAGGGCATGTGTACTTATTTATCTCAAAGTCTAGGGGAGGATGGATGCATGACTTTCGAAGATACTTGTTTGGGCATATGTTAATGGTGACGAAGACTTGGTTTATCTAGTTTTCATAGGTCTAGGGGTGGATGGATGAAGACCTAGTTAACTATCACTTAAAGGAGATACATTGTAGTACTCAGTGTCACACGAAGTTGTGGATAGTCAAGAGGTGATGTACGTCTCATACTTGTTGTTTGGTTGGTTGAAGAGTATAGAGTACTTAGGGATTTGATGGTGTACAAACTCTCTACACCGTTCTTAGTCACACTATCGTACAAGATTAAGTTACACATCTACGGGATGTTTACTTCATTTTTAGATCGGTTATATTGGGTTGTTTCACCAGTCATTCTTCATTTACTAGCTCGTTGAAATTTGAAGAGGTCACTTAAAGGTTGAAGAGAAGAGAAGAGATTGTAGAAATAAGAGAGTCATATCCTATCAGCATATTCTCACAAATTATGCTTTCATGGTCTATCTATATTGCATCAGAAGTGTAAAGTACGGGTAATTTTGGCATGTACACACAATACACTGGTACAAAAAGTTCTATCAGGCACGCCCAAAATGCCTGACGATAGGCATATAGTCACACACGTTTTTTTCGTCGTGTGTCACCAAAAGTCCCGCCACCATAGGTGGCATATGGTGACGTTGTTGAGTTCGTGGCCTTTTCCATCGAAAAAGAGTGGCCAAAACCCCGAATATGTGTGACAAATTAGGCACAAGTTTTGTTTGATTAGTCATTATCCGTGACCGTAAATACCTTATAGTCACACGAATATTTTTTGAGAGTAACTATTGTTTGTCCTTTGGCCACATAAATATATAACATATGTGACATTTTAGATGAGTCTTTCTAGTAAACTTGTATTATGTGTGATTATTTCCAGTCCTTTGGCAACATGAATATACAATAAGTGTGACGTTTGTGATGATTTAGTCACGCAATGGGTGTTGCTTTTTTGGAGTTAGTCACATACAATTTAAAACAAAGTGGCCAAAAGTGTTAATAAGTGTGACCATATGCTCTTTAAAGTGAACAAATGTGTATTTTGTGTGACTATTGATCATCCAATGGTCACATGAATTTTATGTTTGTGTGGCCTTTGTAATATTTAGTCACACAACGAATTAAGCAAACAGTGACCAAAAGTGTTAATAAGTGTGACTATATGCATCTTTTAGTCACATTCAAAAAATCAATATATATCAAAACAATTCAAATATATATGAAAACAAATTCAAATACAATAAAATTGGAATGTATATAAGTGAACCAAATATAAAATTGGACATCCTTTCATACACCAAGGAGTCCTTGTCGGCTTACAATAGTTTCCTAAGTATCTATAATCTTTTCCATAAGCAACTAGCTAGCAACTTCGAGCGGTCTTAATCTCTGAGCAGTACCAACTATCACTAGCAGTAGTAACTGTTGTACTAGCAGCAGTAAATATTTGGCACATTTTCTTTGAAGTTCATGAGCAGCACCAAATCCATCTAAGCAGTATTAACACAAACATGAGCAGCAGTAATTCAAACAACATCATGAAGACTTTTAATCCAAAAAAATGAACATAATAATAAAATTTGCAGTTAAACTTACAAGTTTTTCTCCCATTGATCTAATCTCATCATCTGGATATAAGAGCCTTGAAAATGTAGGCTGCTGCATATCAACAATAACCACATCAGGATGAGAGCAGAACTAGAACATGTCAAAGCTCACAACATAACAGAACTAGATGAGCATACAGAAAGTTCTTGATTAGATGCTAGAAAACCTTCCTCTCTAAAAAGTATGTGGTTATATATATTGTTGACGGGTGCATCTATTTCTTGACATTTGACTTGTCTTCTGTCAGGTGCATCTAGCTTGAGTCGCTTGATTCGCCACTGATTCAACTATCTGCTTCGGTGGTTTTGAGTCGCTTGATGCGCCACTGGTTCAACTATCTGCTGTTTTGGTGGTTTTGAGTCGCTTGATTCGCCACTCATTCAACTATCTGCTGGTTTCGTGGTTTTGAGTCGCTTGATTCGCCACTGACTCAACTATCTGCACAGGTGGTTTTGAGTCGCTTGATGCGCAACTGGTTCAACTATCTACACAAACATGATAGGAATAAAACGCATATCAGATCTTGTAACTTTGTCCTAACCACACAATTAAAAATAAGGTATAGATGAAACTCTAGGAATGGTTTACAAAGGTACAAGTAACTTTGTCCCAACCACCAAATTAAAAATGGAAAAAATAAGCTGAAAAAATCAAATAAATGATGCGCGTGGATTGCAAACGCACTTTGTTTTACCTCTCAAGGGATCTCAAGAGGCTTACAATCCCCACCAGGCAGTGTACCTGACCGATGTAGTATAGTGTAGTGGCAAGTACCGGGGGATTGATCGTTCTCTCACAGGGAATAGTGTTCGTTAGGCTAAGAGCTACTCTAATTTAGGTCTAAGGGTGGAGGAAGATTCTTTTTGTATTTTTATGTTTTTATGAAAGCAGTAAAATCTCGGTTTTGAAGGAGTGGGCGGAATTAGTTGCTAGTCAACTAACCCAAGTTATCTACTTTTGCAAATTAAAATTAAGTTTTGAGAAGACAATGGTGGGGAAATAGTGTTTACTTAGATTTCATTACTCCCTAACTATCTTTTACCATGTAATTAGTATGTTGAGTTTGCGTGGATGATGGGTGTATTCCTAACAATTCGTAGGGAGTGCGTTCAATTCCCTAACTCTATCAGCTCCTACCTCACTATATGACGATACGTCAAGTATCCCATCATAAGCTCACCGATAGCAACCTACGCATGAAATACTACCTTAAAATCAATTAACGCACATACGATTCACGCTTCCTAAGACGTTCAAGCTTGTTACCATATAGGAGGTTAGCCAGTTTTCTTAAGTCTAATGTAGATGAAACATTCATCCAAAATCACAATCACAACATACACATCACATGATAATCAATAGTTAGGTTTCATTAGATCTAAGCAAACACAAGTTAAATTAGCCTAGCATGTTAAAGGAAAGAAAAGCACAAGCATAAATCATACAACACATAGACATATTGTATGGATTAAATGAAGACTTATATTTGATTAAACATGCAAGTTAGAGGGGTGAAAATACCCTCTAAGGTCTGTGATACACGAGCTAGGGTTTAANTTAGCCTAGCATGTTAAAGGAAAGAAAAGCACAAGCATAAATCATACAACACATAGACATATTGTATGGATTAAATGAAGACTTATATTTGATTAAACATGCAAGTTAGAGGGGTGAAAATACCCTCTAAGGTCTGTGATACACGAGCTAGGGTTTAACCCTTAAGTTCTCCACCAAGTTCCTCCTCTTAAAACAAATAAAAACGTTCTATATATATAGAAAATACGGGCTGACGGCGTCAGCCCAATACGTGATGTCGTCACGCCGACGATTAGGGTTTTGTGACGGCCTTCCTTGACGTCGTCATGTTTCCTTGTTCCAGATCTGACGGCCTTCCCTGACGCCGTCACCAAAATACACTACAAACTCTCTGGCCCGTCATGAGTAAATTCCAATTCTTCACTTCACTTGTTCCTGACGTCGTCACGTTGTAGCATGTGACGCCGTCACCTTCTGTGATCTTTAGGGTCTTTTGAGATTTTGTTGTTTTCTGCACTTTTTCACTCCGAAAACGCCCGAAAATGCTTCTTTTGTGATTTTCTCCTCAAAAGTACCTAAAATGAGAAAAGAAACGACTTTGGGTGAAATCCGATCCAATAACATACGAATTAGGACTCAAACTGACCCCTAAAAATGTAACATTTTTCGTCTCATCAAATACCCTTACACTTGAGATTTGCTTGTCCTCAAGCAAATGCGCTTTCATTCCAATTAAAATACAAGTTAGAGGTCATTTATTGCGAACATAAAAGTAATTACAAGAATTAGTCATTCCACTTTACTCAAAATAAGCACGGAGAAAGTATACTAGCACCTCTCATGTAGTGTTTGGATACTCACATCTCTCGGTTGATAATATGTAAATATAATTGTAAAGGAAATGGATAATATCACTCACTACCTGACATAGTAAATAGATTACCATAAGCTTGAGAAAGGATCGAAACCTTCTCCACTAAGGCGTAAGCACCTAGGATAACTATCAAAGATGGCTTTACAAAAGGGTTATAACGGGAGGTTTAGGGATATGGAAAAACACGGTTTGGTTGGATAAGGGATAGTTTACTGGTGGCTAGTCAATCATCTTGGTTAGTTACATATGCAAGTGGCGTTGCCAAGCCAAGACTAGACTCAATCTTAAACTACTACGACTCTCTTTTTTTTAAA